>VXAK01015764.1:62727-85017 GCA_013399435.1 Arenaria interpres
CTAGTCCAACCGCCCTGCGAGGAGCAGGGACATCTCCAACTCCATCGGGCTGCTCAGAGACCCCTCCAACCTGACGTTGAATGTCTCCAGGGATGGGGCATCCACCACCTCTCTGGGCAACCCGGGCCAGTGTTTCACCACCCTCTTTGTAAAAAATCTCTTCCTTCCATCTAGTATAAATCTCCTCTGCTTTACTTTACAACCGTTAACCCCTTGCCTTATCACAACAGGACCTGCTAAAAAGTTTGTCCCCGTCTTTCCTGTAGGCCCCCTTAAAGTACTGAAAGACCACAACAAAGTGTCTCCAGAGCTGCCTTTTCTCCAAGCTGAACAACCCCAACTCCCTCAGCCCGTCCACGATGCTGCTCCAGCCCTTGGAGCATTTTTGCATCCCTCCTCTGGACCCACTCCAACAGGTCCATGTCCTACTTATATCGGGGGCCCTAGAGCTGAGGTCTCACCAGAGGGGACTAGAGGGGCAGAATCCCCTCTCTCGCCCTGCTGGCCACGTTTCTTGGGACGCAGCCCAGAATGCAGTTGGCTCTCAGAGCACCTTACTAGCTCACATTGAGCTCTTCATCCACCAGTAGCCCCACGTCCTTCTGGGCAGGGCCGCTCTCAACCCCCTCACCCCCCAGCCTGCATCCACACCAGGGGTTACCCCAAACCAGGTGCAGATCAAGTGAAGGAGAAGAACAGCACCACAGCCCCAAACTCCGATCAGGCAGAGGGGTCAGTAGCAAAGCAAGCAAATCTACAGGAATTCAAGACACCTGTAAAGAGAGGGACACAAAAGAACACGGAGCCCACAGCTGCTGTGGTACAAGGCTGCCTTTAGTTAGCAGCAAGATGCATTTTTTTTCTTCAATGTTTACTCTGAGAATGTAATACACTGTCACATGTGAAAATGCAGTTAAAAATGAATTAGAATTCTTGAAAATGAAACATTAATAAAACAACAAGAAAAGCCTCAAAGGCCACTAAAGCAAGGTACCTAACTGGGGTTTTTTCCATGTGTTGGTTGTTTGTGGTTTTTTTGTTCATTTTTGTTTGTTTGTTTGTTTGTTCTTTTACTTTTCTTTTTCTCACTAGCCTTTTTTTAAAGCAAAGGTATTGGGATGTATAGAAATGAATCACAGCAGAAAATGCCGGTCTACAATCTGCAAATCCATACACTATCCCAGGTAGTTTAGCAGAAGAGATTGCCCAGTGCTTGTTATTTTATTCTGCCTGCTCTGTAGTCCATCCTAACAGGACCTCACTTTATAACCTTAATTTTGTCCAACTGACATTATACTGCCTGTAAACAGAAATTATCTTTCTCTGTCCCCCAAGCAAAACTTTCCTTATTTAAGATTCACTATTCATCATACAGTAGGATACACCCCTATCAAATTTATAACTGAAATCAGCATAGAAGAATTCTAGGGGGCACACAAGATAATCAAAATGTCTGTGACATTAGGTCTAGAAGATTAAAGGGAAGAACAGCTACATTATTACATTTAGATATTATGCTGAAATAATTCTATGGTTGTAGGTTAGTTTCTTGCCAGAATAACATGATTTTTCATTTTCTTTCCCACAAAAAATTAAGAAAGGTACGAACCACCAGTGCCCTAAAACTATGACATATTGGGACTAGATCTTTGTCTTGGGGGATTTGTTAGATTCCCCAGGACTGATAATATAAAATAAAGCAGGAAAGTCGTTCTAATATTCTAAATCAAACTTGGCCTTTGCCTATGCACACAAGCCCAAAGCATGCACTGACAAAGAGACCTCAAACAAAACAATCTTCAAGGTGGTAGCTGGGGGTTGAGTTGAAGGTAAATGCTTTTCTCTTGCATTTTCAGCAGTGGGGCTTGAAGATGCCAACGGGATGGCATGTTAACATGGAGGGTGCTCAAAGCTCACACACTGCTTCTGCTGCTCTGGGGTAAAAAGTGGCATCAAAGCAGCAAATAGGAAAACACACAACCCAGATTTCTCTCCACTAGGTGCGTGCATCTAGGCACATTTAGCTCATGAACATCTAATACTAGAAGCTACTTCTAGTGTGTTTAGTTGATCACCTGGCTGTGGCACAACAGCTTTGGACAGCCTTCATTCACAAGGTTGAACAGCTGGAGAAATGCTCCCAATTTGAGGGCACCCCAGCAGGTCACAGGAATGATCTGGACAGCATTACAGGAGGGAAAGGAGTGCTACTCCCCTTGGCTACTGAAGCTGGAAAAGCCCTGGGAGGTTATTTCCCAGAAGCTGGAGTGTAGATGTGAGGTTTGGTCTTGGATGCAAAGCAAGCTGTCAGTACAGGTATATAAAGCATCTGAACACTTTTCCTGTCTTATCTTCAGGCTGGTTTGCAAAAATCTCAGATAGTAAACTGTAGCCTTTCAGGAAGAATGAATTTAGGTGCTTCCCTAAACAGTTTATATCCCTGGTTCCCACCTACTTCTGTAACCCATGACACTACTGAATATACACAGACCAAGGCACCTGGGAAACTCTGTGGCTCAAAACAGTGTCTACTCATTTCTTCAGAAGGAAAATGTTATTGTATGGTATACAGTCTAAACTGATATAAAATTGAGGGCAATATTCCAGGCAATACAAATATCATGTTATGACTAAAACATCAATAAACATTCACTACTTTTCCCCAGCTCTTTTGAACTCTAACTCTTAGGGCTTGCAGGAACAGGCTACTCAAAGATAATCCTTAAGACTAAATGTTAGAAATTGAGGCAGTATCTCACATACACACCAGTGTCTATGGTACAAACTGCTTCTTGATATTATTTTTAAGAAAAAGATGACCGGGTTGCACTTCTTATAGCATCCCAAAAACTGTAACTCTATCCCTACCCCTTCCCCAAAATGAAAACAACCTGTAATAAAATTAGAGGGCAATCAACCATATGAAGTGTTTCACTGTGTAAGATCTATACACTCCCATCATCTGTATACATAGAGACTAGATCTGGCTCAGGAGTCCTTGAACAAAGTTATTAGAGGAAGGACAGTCTGAGTGGAGACATTTTCTTGACAGTTTTTCTCTCTCCAGCCATAAGCTGATGCCCAGGGAAAAAGAAAATAGTGGGTCAAAGTGATATTTCAGTCTAAGCCCAGTGTGACTATTTTATAATATGTTCACATTCCTGAATGAGGGGAAAGTTCTACAGAAACCAAGAACCCTTCCCAAGTAAAAGGCAAAAACTTAACTTACTCAAAATAATGCAAGCATTAGATAGATTCCTCTATTCCTGTGATGCCCCCATATGCAGTTTTGTTCTGCCGTGATCTGAATCTATGGCACAAGGGTTTTCCTGTGAGAATGATATGAACTACAGAATTGCAGTATAGCAATGGTAATTACAGAAACCTGGTCAGCCGCTGACACGAAGCGTAAGAACATGTCATAACTTTGGGCATATGCAGGTCTTTGCAAAAAGCAGGACGGAATTCCCCTCCTGTAGCATTGCATAACAAAAGCCAGGTGCATCACTATTATTTTTGTCAGCTGACTTTGGCTATAGCTAAAGGCAAGATACCAGAATTCTTAGACCAGTTTGATCCAGTGCTTCACTTCCTGTCTTCCAGTTAAAGCAAGAGTTTTAAGATCCCATTTTTCTCCACTTATCAAGTCCGAAGACAACTCCTCCCTCCTGCTTTTCACTGGCTGCCGCACTAGCACAGTTAACACCTAGGTTGCCATAAGGGATTAAGCTTCCTGCTCTGGCAGGAAATGTCATGGGGCAAGAGGAGAAAAGGGTAAAATGGGGGGGAAAAAAACCCCAATCAGCCAAACAAATAAAAATCCAGCACCAAAACTTCTAAAGCAAAGGACTGAGTGTTTGACATGACATTTGAGAAGCCTAGGATGATAGGTCTAGTGGTGCTTAGCACAGGCATTGCCCAATTAAGTCTGCTAAGGCCTGCTGTGATACAAAAGCAGCATAGGCAGACTGTTAAGTCTTTATTTCCTGTTCCCAGCTATCTGACTTAGATCAAAGATAAGCCACTTGTCACTGGCCTGGTTAAGCAGCCAAGCAGGCACTAAGGTACTTTCAGAATATGTCTCTCCTAATAAGGTACATCATACTAGGAATAATAATAAAATCATTTACTTCTTATGGAATACAGTTAAAAGTCCTGTTTTCTTGCCCACTTTATCTCAAGTCTCACATGCTCCCCTGATTAGTAATTTCCACTCCTCTATGCCTTAAGAAATCTTTTGTTGTTTGAAGTATGTTTTTTAATCTCAAAGGCCTCTTACTTAAACAGTCAGGCCTTTTGATAGTTTTAGCACTTGTGGTTATTGGTCCAGAGGAAGGTTCTAATGCTGAAGCCATTCCAAGAAAAGTCATGGCTTCCAGATAAATGACAAACTCAAAGGTTGTTCAAGCCATTTTGCTGGAAGGGTTCCTGCATCGTGCTTTGAGTTTGTTTGCCATAGAACAATGCTCCTGTGCCTCCTCTCAAAACAGGGTGGAGAGAAAGGAAATGCTAATAGAGAAAGGTTGGTCTTGTGGATAAGGCACAAGGCAATGATTCAGGAGACTGGAATTTGGCTCTTGGCAAGTCAGCCTTTCTACTCTTAGGCAAGTCGTCTAATTCTCCAAGTCTCAATTTCCCCATCAGAAATCAGAGAAGACACTTCCTTGCTCCCACACTTCTACCTTATTCACTCATGATGCAACTTCTTGAGGAGATGAACTGCTCTTCATACGAAAGCGCTGAGTACAATAAAATTATAGTTCCGTGAATGCTTTAGACTATGGTAGTGTCAAAAAAAGGCAGTCTCTTCCCTCTTTCTCTCCTTATCTCCAGGCAGCTCACTCATGTGCGTTCTTATGCTGTTGCAAGCTCTCTTTTGGTGATATGGGAGCTTGCTTAAAAGTAAGCTGGGGAAAAACAAGTTGTTTTTCTGCTGGTTCAGTTTTTACTGAGCCAGTTCCATGTACAATCACAGAAATTACTGTGCCAGCAGCAAGGAATGTAGTGGCACCAAGGCTGGAACAAGTTTCTGGAGGACAGATTTAGCTTCCTGACAGAGTGCTAGCTTCACGGAACTGCAGCATAACACTGTATTTTTAGCTCGAGAAATTGATAAATCTCTTTAAAATTTCTTATTCACAATCCTTCCTTCCCAGAGCTAGTTTTCAGAGCAGAAGTTCTCAAGAACCTTCTCCCTCAGCTCTCTCAAGTGTTTACCATTCCTTTCTCCTCATCCCAGTGCTCAAAAAACATACTACAGTTTGGGAGTTGCTGCATTATTTTAGTAGAGAAAAATCTTTCACATTAGTTGGCAGGCAAAAAAAAAAAAAATAAATTGAAGAGTGTTTTCTTTTTCCACTGCACTGCATAAAAGCCTTGTATTAGAGTAAAGCTGATCTAGTGACCTCTGAAATGGACAAACTACAAACTTCTTCCTTACGCCACAATCAAGATTCATCTGATGCAGTAGTGCTGTAGTGAGAGGACTCAGGGAGGAGATAAGCTCAGGATGAGCATGAGGAGCTAAATTGGCAGAAATCAACCTTTTTCTGCCCAAAATGATTTTTTTTAAATAGGTTAGCTCTCCAAGCCAGATGACTATTGCTAGTAAAATAGGAAGCAACAGAATTGCTCTAGCTGCAGCCACAAAAAAAATATGGAGGGAGAAGGAAGGATGGGAATTGTCTCTGGCAACAGCAAGCTGTTAGACTACCTTAGTCATAACATGAAAACTACACATTGAAAACAAAAAGGCAACAGTATTAATTCTCCTGCTCCCCAAAACCCCAGCACATACCAGTCAGCCATTATGCACTGGATCCACCTACAGAGGACAACAATCGCTCATCCAGGTTCTTATTACAAGACTTCCCTTTTCCTCAGGGCTTACAAGGAGTTTAGGCTACTTAGCATCACCTTGAGCTTCGAGAGTCTCAGAAGAGCATATCTGCAGCCAATAATAAAGAGATAAAAAGGCATATTCTTTCAATACAACCTTGCCAGATGTATCTCCTTTTAATTTGAAGTCTTACACTTTATTTTTAAATCTCTAGCCCAATGACTCATGTAGCTCTGATTTGTACAGTTAAAGGATTGCACCCAGGAATCACAGAAAGTGACACCACTCTTCAGGGAGAACACAAACACATAACACCTTATGGGACCAGTTTATGCATAAGTCCTCCTACATATGCAAAACATATCTACAATTTGTAAATTAGCCAGCTACTCATCTTATCTGTACCTGCGTTAGCCCTTTTTACAAATTGCCTGGGGCTGTGTGTCACAGTGCCACCTCATCATGCAAAGTCTTACCGTCAATGATTGTGAGTAACCCACAATCCACACACCGCTGCTTCAGCCCACTTGAACAGTTACATCTCCACAGTATCTGTTTGAACTTTATGTGTACATATACATCCAATTTACTAGTCTGCTGCAATAAAATAATTTAGATTTGCTAAAAGGCCAACATTGTAGTAAGGCCACAGTTTTCAGTCTAAGCTTTCTTAATTACAAGATTGAACGCCCTTGTTTTCTCACACAGAACAGTGATGGGTTTTGCTATTTCATAGTCTTGTTCATTTAGCAGTCACTGCATGACTTGTCAGTTTTGGTTTTAGGGGAAAGTTCAACATCCTTTTTGTAATCAATGTAGCAGTTAGCCTCATATAAGAATACATTTGATAAATATTAATTCATCTGAACCGCGGTTCTGCTTAGGAATCTTAATATTGCTGAAAATAGATGAAATCCAAACACCATCCTCTGGGTTCTCAGTCTGAAATATTGTGCCTTAGGTACAGTGCTATGAGACTCGGAACATTTTCAGATGCCTGGAAAAAGTATTTTCCTCTATGTGAGTAAAGAATATACATATCAATCTTCTGACTTTATTTTTAATTAAAAGGAGCAATAAGCAATGAAGAATAATCATTCTTCAAGACATCTGTTGCAAAATAGACATATTGAGAGAGAAAGGAACTGAACGGATTCTTTGCCCCATGCAGTGGAAGAAACTGATCTAGATACATGGCCTGTTTAATGGAAACAAAACAGACAGGAAGGGAGAATTTCTGCCACAAGCTACTTCTGGAAAGCAAATGAGGGAACCAGAGTAAGAAGGCCTAACCCAAGAAAGAAGTGACAGAAACAAGCAGTGGTGAGAAGGATTAGAACAAGGCTTAGAGTTGGCTAGAAAGGCAATGTCACATATAAAGCTCAATATAAAATGAGGTAACTGCTTGATGGAGAGGTCCCTTAACACGCAGATGTAGAACAGATGAATTGTATATAGTAAAGCCGCCGATGTCTCCTAGTTCGGCTTCTGATTAGTCTCCAGTGAGACCCTGGATTGCAAGCCAAGCCAGGAAGGCTGAAAATCAACCTGTCGAATTACCCTGTTTCACAAAGGCTGAGACATGTAACTGTTAGCTAAAATTTTCCATTGCACTAGCCTCAGTGATTAGAGGATAAGCATTACAGGTTCCAATATCAAAAGAGTAGGAACGAAGAGGGGGTGGATTTGGAATAAAGTGCCCAATTACTGTTCTACTGGTCTTACTTCTGACACAACAGCTTGGCCCTGATGCCACTCCCCCCGTCATCATAAGTAATACAGTTGGGTTTGCGGTATCTTAATAAAATGCCCCCTCGTGGTCACTACAATGATTTCCTGAAAGGGTACATAAACTATTGCCTTCCCAGTAAATCGCATTACCTCTGCTGCTAACTGCTTGTCATACTTGTGTGGTTTCATGCTTCTTCCAGCACAAGAGGGTAAAGATCTTCATGCATAAAGCAAACAGCTTTAGTCTCTGTGGTGTCTTGAGCTCTCATCTCCAAGAAAAGTAGCCAAATATAGCTGCTCTGCCTTTTCCAGAAGTTTCTATTAAAAGGAAATCTACATAAATAATGATCCGCAAAACAGAAAATAAACTGAGACCAGATTTCCCAGTTTGCAAAGTATTTATACAAATCTACATAATCATTTGCTTAAAAAAAAAAAAAAAAATCAGACAAAAGCCAAGTCTTTAGGTCTACTTCAAAAAGTTTACTTTTTAAAAATTAACACAGCTGTTTCAGGTTTTGTTACCACCCTCTTTTATCCTGTAAAAGCAAAAACCCATGAGCAACCTGATTCAGATGCAATACTTTTTGAGAGACTCGACACTCACGGCTCAGTAAGTTAGCTACCAAATCTGTTCCTAATGGCACAGATGGCGCGTTGTCCAGTGAGAAGGGAATTCTGTACCTGGCTGATTCTAGGAGACTCAAACACAGTAATGGCAGAGACTTGCATGAAGTACAACTAGCTGCTACATTTAATTAATATTCATTATGGTCCACACCCACCTATAAATGATCTGAAGAGAGACTGTTGCAATTCAGAAGTTGGTACTGAGGCCTGATTCACTTCCGGACACTTTTGCTGCTGCAAGTCTTTCAAACCAACCTGGTTTACCAAGCCAGACTGTAGGTCCCAGGAGGAAGGTCTTGCTGCAAGAAAAGCTTTCTTTTCCAGCTTTCTTTACAGATAGCAATCAACTTGCTGACAGATGCTGTCATTTTAATTGCTGGTGCTACCCTGTTTCACCTTCTTCAGCTATTCTCTTACTCTATTTTTTGACTGCTAGGGCTTTGGGGGATTTGTCATCCTGCTTCTGCAGCACAACAGGGTGGTCGAAGACCACGGCTCCTTGGTTGCATGACAACCAGTCAATCTAATCTCTTACCTGTTTAGGCAACTACACGTGATGCTAATCTACATATTGTTATACAGTGTTTCTGCTTCACAAGTATATATTGTGTTTATTCTGTCATATACTTAGCAATCAGCTCTACAGCCCAGGAACTATTCTTTTGTTTCACAGTGATTCACCAAGTAGCACACTGATTTCTTTTTGGGGTTATGCTACTGCTATTAATTCTCTTTCTCCAAGAGTGGGCAGCTCTCAGGGTGCAAAAAGACCATTGAGAAGTAAACTTGAAATAATTAAAACGCTCCTTCAAAAACCCATGTCATTTAGTATCTGGATTTTTTAAAACTAGAATTTATATTCCTTTTACATATCCTGGATACACATGGTGTTGTTTCTGCTTCCTGAACATGCATCTTTAAACTTCCGTGTCAACATAAATACTGGTACAGCTATGCAATTACAGCACTTTTGCTTCTGCAAATATTCCCATGACCTATGTCCCAAAAAGCTCTGTGGCAGGTGACCCAGTTACTACAGTCTCAGTCAGTTCAGGACTTCAGACTTGCAACACGGTTAAAGCCTTATTTGCAAAACAGCACTGCTGTAACCGGTCAAGTGGAAACCATGTGACCTGACATGTTTTTAATTGTAATGTAGACAGAACTTTTCATTTACATAGCCTAGGAGTAACATATACTTCTGTTCTGATGCCAGAGGACACCAGAAACGTAGGAAGTGAAAAAAGAAATAAGGCCGCTCGCATAATTTACTCAATTACTGTCTCATCATTACTACTCCTGCTTGGAAGAATGCTTACTAGTGCCCCTAGAAGAAGAATGGAAAAATAAAATTAAATATATAGCTGGAATGGAACCACAGAATAAATTATATTTAGCACAGCAATTGCAGTTTCTCCCAGACTACATGTATTATGAACAACCTATATTTGTGTGGTCAACAACCCTGCCTCATAAACATCCCTGTAATTAATTTGAAATAACAAAAACCAGGGATAAATAAATGCAATGTTATTTTTGCTCCTTTTAACAAGGCATTTGGCTCCTTAGCTATATACAGGCAGTTGATTCACCACAACTGATGAAGCAAAAGTCTCCAGCCAGGAAAGGAGGACTCAAGTGTGCCAGGGATGAAGGTGGTGGCAAGAAACTCCTGAAGTGATAAAAACCAAACTGATTATGGTTTATGAAAACAATAGAGAGCAAAGTAGGTACTGCTTAACAGACTAAAGTGTGTTTTTTCGCCTCTCCCCTTAATAGTGACCGTAACTACTTCATTCTCTAGCAATCCTGTCCAGTTCTCTTTCTTTTGCAATACCTCCCCTTCATAAGCCTCTAAACGACAATTCTTTCAACTTTTGCAAAAAAGATACTGGCTGTCTTCCAACCCAGAGCTTTCTAATGCAGCATGCATAGCAGTGCTTTATGAACAGGAGTTTGATATCTTCATAAATCCCTGCTTTGGCTCAATAAGATGGAAGGGAGCCAGAATTCCTGTGGTTCCCTTTACAAGAGCGTCTCCATCTCTGCTCATGACCTACTCAAGCAGTAGAAACTAATCAACAGATTTAGTCAGGAAATCTAGGAAGATTCATACTCCTAAAGCTGGAGAGGAGGACTATGGCAACTTCCCTCATCTAAGTGTTTCTTCCACATTTATTTGAAGGGCTTTAAGCAACTCATTAAGTAATAGCACATTCTTTGGCCCTGGAGGCATCCTCATTGTGCTTGTTCACTGCACTGAACAAACTCTGATTACAGGAATAAGCTTATTAAATTTGGGGCCATGCAACGGTACATTCATAGCAATACAGCACTGTTAAGAGTCAAGAACCCAATCACACACCTCTCTTACAGGCTAAGCTTCCACTTAAGTTGACTGGAATTTTGTCTGAGTGATAAAATACACAGCCCTGCAAACTTACCATTCATTTAAGTATTGTAAGGGAGACGGCTACCAGCAACTTGCTGTAAACTGTCATTCATTCAGAAAGATGTAACAACACACCAGTTCACATACGTAACATTCATAATTCAACTGACTCAACTCAGTAGCTACAATCCTTTCCTAAATAAAAGGATTTGGCTTCTACTGAAGCCATGAGTATTTTTTAACAATGAATCTAAAGGGGGATAACTTTGGGCCTAAAATGCATGACAATAAAAGAAGTCATGGCTGTGAGTTGGAGGCAAACCCAGGGCAACACCTAGGTCCTACGCTGCTCAGTCTTGCAGTGCTTAGCACACATCTTAGGGATTCAGGTTTCCCCGAGTGACAGAGCCTCTTCAGTTCATGCAGTTCAACATTATTTTGTGATACCTAACGCCTTTGTGGCTTTAACGCACAACTTTAAGCATGAAGCCTCCTAAATTGGAATGGTGTTGCGAGATATCCCATTTTTTTTCATAACAGTTGACATGATACTTCTACAAAATGTATTCAATCACTTAAGAGCTACCTTCGTCTTTCTCATAGAAAATCTGGTTAGATGCTGCAGCAACTTTAGTAGTTTTGCCCCCCCCCCCCCTCTTTTTTTTTTTTTAACGACATACACTTAGCATCCATTCATTTTCTGTAGGGACTAGCAGCATTACATTAGAAAATATGTAATTTTTTTTTTTTTTGCAATTCTACTATGAGGAATTATTGGGATTCCCCCTTACCAACCTCACCCACCCCCACAATGGTAAGATACAAGAACTTACCCATCATCCCTTAGTAAGGCGTTAACTTGGATCTGACAGTCTTATGGCACTGCTTGTTGTGCTAAAATTCTTAGCGAGGCTTTTTTGTGGAGAACCAAAAATAAGCAAGAAAAAATTGTGGATTTTTTTTCAAGAAGGTAATCAAAATCTGAAAGGAAAAGTTGTTTAATTTGCAAGATTATAAAAAAGCAATAAGAAAGTATAGTGGGCTATCGCATATGTAGTGGGTTAAAAATCAGCAGTTCGTTTCAGTTGTAGTCTCTAGAGATAGTTAAAGCAGTCCTTAGCTGGATACAGTAACTCTTATGTACTGGGAATCCCCATAGCAAGCTTGGACAATGTGACTCCAAAGAAAAAGGGTGAAACACCACCATCTCACTGATACAGGGAATTTGGCTTCATTTTCTGGCATTCCCACAAAACTTCTCTCTGATCCTCCACAAGTCTCTAATCTCTATGCCTTAGATTCCTCATCTGTTAAAGCAGATATTTTAAAAAGCTTCTCAGAAATGTTGTAAAGAATTATTAATTCTTGAAAGATAATTTGGCAGGGTGTCAGGAAAAGCCTTGAAAAAAGTACACAATAGTACCAAAACTTAATACAAACAAGGAACTGTCAGTGGGCACGCTGGTTTATCCTCTGTCCAGTTGTTTCAGCTATGAAGTCATCTTAAGCATCGATATTAGTTGCATCCGTTACTTACCAAATACAAGATCATCACATGTTTCTCAATAAAAGCTCTCCTTAATAAGTAGTTGAAAGACAAAATCTAAGCAAAAGGAATAGTGACTAAGAAGAGACCCAAGTTCACATACAAGCAGCAGTTAATGAAGTAACACAGTCCTCTTTAAGAGGCACTAAGAATCTGTGGTTAGTTTCTATACTGAAGCCTTAAACTTTTCTAAATAGTTGCTTTGCTTTTATTTGACGTTTTTAGACCTTCACACAAGGACAAACAGAAGTGCACCAGGGATTCCCCACTGACATCACAGCCACTGAAATCAGGGCTGACCTTTAAGGCTGAACACATACAACATTTGATTCTGAACATACGAACCTCCATTTGAGCTCCACAGCTGGTCTTCTGGCCAGTCATCTCAGCTTACTTGTTACTGAAAGGTGAACTGAAAACAACTTTTAATAAGCACAGTCTGAAGAAAATTGAAATGTTACCTTTACTGAATTTTCCCCACCTGAAGTTACAACATATAAGAACAGGAGAGAAAATTAACAAGTTGTTGATTACTTATTCCTATAAGAGGAATATAGTTTAGTAAACAGATTTATAATTTTTACTCTGAATTATTTACTCTGAATTACAGAAAGTAAACATCTCTGTACTTATGCAATTTATGATTTAATGTAACCCAGTGATTTATTTAGTGGGTGAAGAGGGGAACAGAAACAGGGGATTCCCTTGCCTTCTCATTGCTTGTACTTAGCTGTTTGCAACATAGTCATGTTCCTCAAAACACAACTCCCAGAGATACATTTTTGTCCCATTTGATTTTCTTAACTGCAAACAATCACTATACAGAAAACCCTGTTTCCATGATCTTTCTATTGTTCATGATTTTACAGACTGGATTATTATTTTTTTTGTAAACTCACTGAACAAAACCTTTATCAGTTTGCTTTACAGATACCAACAGCTACTATCCTAGATAGCAGAAATAGTACAGTATTGGTAGAGACATGTAAAAACATTCAAAATGAGTGGGGAAAGTTAGCATATGCTAGACGAAAGCAGAATTTTCTACCTGGAGAAGAGAAGGCTCCAGGGAGACCTTATAGCAGCCTTCCAATATCTGAAGGGAACCTTCGGGAGAGCCGGAGAGGGACTCTTTGTCAGGAAGTGTAGTGACAGGACAAGGGGTAACGGTTTTTAATTGGAAGAGGGGAGATTTAGATTAGATACCAGAAAGAAATTCTTTACTGTGAGGGTGGTGAGGCACTGGAACAGGTTGCCCAGAGAAGCTATGGATGCCCTGGAAGTGTTCAAGGCCAGGCTGGATGGGGCTTTGAGCAACCTGGTCTAGTAGGAGGTGTCCCTGCCCAGGGCACAGGGGCTGGAACTTGATGATCTTTAAGGCCCCTTCCAACTCTAACCATTCTATTATTCTATGTTTCTATGAATGTAATGACCAGCTACAAGTCTTGCAAGAAATACTTACAGACTTCTGGTTTTGTATACACAATTCAGAAGCAGGACCAACTTTGTTTCCCAACAGTTTAATGCCTGCCTCATTTGGGAGAGCAGAAAATGTACAACTTCAAATAGCAATACTTCTCTAGCTTATTTATTAGAAATCTCTGTTGTATTGCTCACAAGGACAGGTTTTTATGACCTTCTGCTCAAGTAGTAGAAAAGGCTGTACATAAAGTGTAAATTCAGTATCAAAGAAACGAGGAGAAACAATCTTACAAAAATCACAACAAACATACTGAAGCAGTACTGAAGGCACACAGCCAAGCACCGATACATCAAGTGATTGACAAAACCTCAGCTTTTCTTCTTTGTGTGTATGCACTTGGATGTTTTTGATAACTTTCTGTTCTTGCTAAGTGACCACACAGAAAAGAATTAAAGCTGCAGGGACCAAATAAATTCTAGCATCTTCTAGCTGTAGTTAAGGCTGTAGCAAGAAGGTACTATGTTTTATTTTCATCATATTACTATCAATGTACTTTGTTGGTTGTGGCTAGTCAACACTTTCTATTTTAAGGCCACATTTTCAGTTACTCCAAGTTTGCCAAAGACTTTTCTTTGGCCTATGATTACATACACTGCACATCCAGCTGATTTTTAGGAAATACAGAACAAAAATGACTCAATCATTTCTAAGAATGAGTCATGGGGAATACGCACTGCTTTAATTATTTTCAAAGAATTCTTAAAGTTTTTATCAAGAAGCTCTTCTTCACATTTCAGAAACGGGGACATGAAATCTAGCAGAGACTGTGCTGCTGTCACTATTGGAATTTTTGCTCTTCCTTTGAAAAACCACATATATCTGGGCATGTGTTGAACCTTTGAAAAGTTTGAACTTACACACACTTGCCAGACTTGCTTAGTAGCCAAAATTTTTTAGATTTCTCTCCATTGCATATACTGCAGAGAGCGAGCTGGATGGTCCCTGCAGTAAGCAGCTGATTGCTAGGCTACCATACACTACAATTGGAACAGCATAGATTGTTTCTCCTCTGGTTTCAGGATTCCCGGGATTTTTCATTACGTCAGCACAGAATAAAGTACCACGCCATTCAAATGAAGAGGAAGCAAAGATGGATTTGGGTCAGAAAGGAAGATGTAAAGTATCAGAGAGAAAGGAAGACATGCAAGAGTCTGAGATCAGACAAAATGAAAAATGATGAAGTGTGAATAAGAAACAAGATGATTCAGACAGGGTCTTCCCAAAGACAAAGCACACAAGGACAAACAGTGCCAGTTTGATTTTCTTGATTTCTATCAATTTTTGAAGGTCAGACAGCTGAGAGGGCAACAGGCTGTATCTTCTAGAACAGGAGGAAAAATCAGCCCCCAGACTTCTCTTTTGTTAAGATCATTCCTGAAAAAATACACAAGGTCCAGCAGCCTGGAGACCTGAGCCCTTGGGCCACACTCAGAGCTTGGCACCCCAGGGACAGAGGATGGCTGAAGAAACCCTCAGCCAGGGTGAAGGGCAGTCCATGCTGACCAGCATGCTAGGAGACAGCAAGGAACACTCAACAGCCCACCACTCGGCTTGAAGCTGGAAAACACCCCACTGTACTCTGCTTGGCCCAGCAGGATTTGGGGAAGGGCAGAGCACAGCAGAGCTGGCCAGGAAGCAGGGGGCTGCAGCTGGTGCCCCCAGCCTCTCCAGGCCGGTGGTCAGGGTGGCAGGCAGGACGGGGCTGCAGCGGTGTTTCCCAGAGCACCGCAGCAGTGCAGTCACATGCCAGCACCGTCACAGCACACGCAGCTCTCAGCCCCCAGCCCGCCCCCGCTACAGACCTTAAGGCAGGAAACCCCTCCCAGCGTGGGAAGCCTGGGCCACAACTCCCCTTCACCCAGAGAAAGGGCACACAGCCCCCACAGCCACCCTGCAAGGGTGGATGGAGGGAGGGATGAGGCTGCAGCCCACGGGGGTGGTCCTCTGGGAGAGGAGAACTCCTGTTTTCACAGGAGCAGGTTACCGCTCAGAAAGAGATGACCCCTACAGCCATTTGATTTCCTCTGGGGACAGGGCACGGAGTGCCTCCAGCCCAGGGTACTTGTCTGCTCCTCAGCTGCACACAGATACGCAGCACACTAGAACCACAGCTTTGCAGTTACTGGAATAATTCATAGGACCAGACTCTTTATAAGAAGTGTGATGAGGTAATTGCAAAGATACAGCTAGGAGTTTTTGCTTGTGCTTTTATGCTAAACAGCTTACATCACTGAGTATTACATAAAGGCAGTATTAAAAAGCCCCTTCTCTCCCAAAGGCAAGATTTCAAGGTACTTCTTCCCCACACCCTCTTTGCTTTTTACTCATTAAGGCTACGAGTAAGTATTCTATTACTTTCAGTTTCTATAGGGACATCCATCGCAACAGTAGGAATAGAGGTGGCTTTACATTAACGTAATGTTAATATAAACTTAATGAGTTGCTCAGCATTCTTACCTAAGAAGTAAAACCACAGGAGATGTTAATTCCAGCAATGGAATTTCTTGCACAAAGTTACTAACCATACACAATTTCAATACAGAGCTGCTCCTCTTTAAGGAGATCACATATCCCTCACCCCTTCCATCTGGACCTCCAAGCCACACATACAGCAACCAGCTTAGAAAGCAGATAGAAAACAGCAAAGTTTGCAGAAAGTCTGATGTCAAAGAGCCTCCCTCACTGAGCCTTTATGCATGAGTAACTTTCCTTTCAATCACTTTAGCAGAGGACTTGCTCCATAAACAAAGGAAGACATTTCAGTTGAACGTTGCAGTTTGAACTTTATTTAAAACAGTTGAAATCTAATCCTTCTGCAACATTCACGGAAACTCCAGAACAGTGATGTCACTCTGCACCAGGCAAAGTGTTGAGTCAGGGTATAGTAAGATAAACTGTGTAACCTCACCTATGCTGGATGAAGCCCGAGAAACTAGTAACCTAAATTCTTCCTAAACATTCTTTTTAAAAGCCTAAGGGGGGGAAGCACAAGCAATTAAAGATAACTGCAAAGCAAGAGGTAAAAAAGAAAAAATCTGTGTAAAGGCATATCTATTAGCTAGGTTAGTTTGAGACTAGTTACATAAATGGATGCGCTGACATAGAGGTTAAGGGCAAAACAGCTCTTAACAATCTTGGAATACTCAAGTGGAAGAATTTGTTTAAAAGCATGGTAATATTATGGAGTTTTAGACTATTACAAAACACTGACTCTTCATATTTGCTTTGCTGTTTATCTTATCACCTATTTCAGCTTTAATTCCTTCAAATTCATGATGGGTTTTTTATTTACACAGGTGGTGAAGTTGTATACATACTGTAACTAGTACACAGACTTGACAATATTTAAATACCACGGTTTTAACACAGGCCACATAACTGAGGTAACCACTTTATGAACTCAAGGTGTAGTTCTGCTAAAAGCCACTTAAGTAACATCAGTTCCGTTTCTTGATTTTAACCTGTGACTAAACCTAAGCCTTGCAGCCTAAGTTTTGGGGTTTTGGAGGGGAGAGGGAAGAATAAGACCTCTCAAACCCGCTAAAGCCAATTTTCTAAGCGAAGGCGCACTTGAAGTAAGCTGGAAACCAGAGGTAATAAGGAAAAACACTAAATATATTGTGATAAATAGTCATGCTTCCTCCTCAACTTTGGAATACTAGCGGTAGGGGGAATGCTAGAGAATGAAGACCTTACAAGATATGTGCCTCTTACTGCTTTACAGTCTTTTGGTCTTGTCATTAGAATTTTAGGTGGATGCTCAATATGATCAGAGATCAGAATTGCTCTTTAAGCCAAGCAACTAATTTCAGAATAATTCAGGCATATCTGTTGTCCACATGGCAATCTGGGACATCAGTTGCCAACAGTTTGTGAACTGCACTGTTCAGGGGGCATTAATTCAAAGCCTGGAAATACTAGAAGCAGGAAAGCAGTATTCCTAGTTTCTTCAAACTTACTCTAGCATGACATTATTATTTTGTAGAACATTTTTTGTGGCACTGCCCCCCCATCTTACATTTGGTTTAGTAGTTTGGATTTTTTAAGCAGATCCCACCTGCATTAAAAAAAAAAGAGACAGAAGGTTTTCAATTTCTCTTTGAAAGATAGTATTTTACAGTACATACAAAAATACTCTGGAAAACACATACAACTTCATTTACAAAACCACCAAATTATAAAGAAAATGCATTAGAGAGGTAGCATAACATTTGTTTCATAATATCAGAATTTCTCCCCACCTCTCAAAAAGCCTTAATGCACTTAACCAGGTAAGCAGTGTTACCAGTTTACAGAACCAGACTTAAGACTACTACAAGTTTTCATGCAACCATTTAGAACAGCTTTCAAGGTTTATCTGAAACCACTTTCTGCATGCCAGTTGCTTTCAAGACTGCAGCTTGCAGGTGGGTAGTAGTGTCACAACAGCCTCGCCTGTCGCAATGTTTAAGTGCACCTTCAGCTGTGTGTTCTGAGTTAAGCTTTACTACCCGGTGACAACAAAAAACCCCTTAGTCTCATGCTGGAGCAGTCTGAAGAAAAAAAAAAATCAGATAACATGGCATGGGACAAGTCTATCATCTTCATACCTTGATAGCATCCTCTGCTGCATTTTCTTAAGTTTTTGTATTATTTATGGGCCTCCATGGGAGGCAATACTTGCGTAGTGCATGGCTGTGCTAGACAGTGGAAAGCTATTAGTTGAGGAAGCTGAGCACCATTGTGACAAATGCACAGGAGTGTATGTGCCAAACTCGAAAATAATTTAAGATAAGAACAACATGCACATGAACTAGGAAAGCACAAATGAATACAGGCATGTTCACACACACTTGATACCAGAACGTGGTTAGAGTGACAAACTAATCCTGTTCACATACATTCTGAACCCAAGTCACAGGCCAAGTTGTTTTTTTGTAGCTTTTTCAAAAGTTGTTTCAGTTACTGACAGTTAAGACTTTTTAAAAGACTAAGAAGGATAACTGTTACAAGAATATGCAAAGAGTAGTTCAAAAGGAAACAAGCATCTAACAATACTATAAAATAAGACCATGATTTTAACTGGCCAATTGCACTTTGGCAACAGTAACCTTCCATACTTTGTTAGTAACTACAATGCAGATCGATTATATGGACCACTAAAGAAGTGAATTATCTTTACCTGAAGAAATACCGGTTACCCGTTAAGGGTAAGTTTGATGGATTTTTTAATAATACGAATACTGTTTGTTGGAACAGGAGATGAAGAATCTGGTAGTTCTTTACTGGAAAGCCTCTACAACACACAAGAAAATGCCACAGGAAAAAAAAAAGGAAATTTTAAATTCATTAATTCAGAAGTAGCAACAGATAAACCCTTTCCTAGATGAATATAACAATTATGTACCAAAACAGTATGACCCAAACCCAAATATTTACAGAGAAGGACTTCTTTCCACCACAACATTTCTTTAGTTACCACCAGTTTACAGAGGAAGAGCATTTTGCCCTCTGTACACTTCTTTCCTGGCATCAATTGAGCTAATTATATTCCTGAAGGGGGATAAAATAAGTTGCAAGTTGCTCAACAGCATAATAGGAGAAATTACCATTCTTCTCAGATCCACTGATCAGGAAAACAGACTATCTTTACTGTCCAGATGACTTCCAGTCTTATAACCCTTAATTTCACAACATTGTACATGACACAGAAGAATTAGTGTCACTTATACACTTCAAACCTTCCAAATCTGGTCACCAAAATCAGTATACAACTACTTAATAAGAGCTCAGATCACCTTATGGAAGATCTACAAGGAGTACAGATCTTTTTGCTTAAGAAAAAGCAAGTTAGGAAACAAACTATGTCAGTGCTTGAGTCCAGGGAAACATGGTTTTTCATGTTCCATAACTTGGAAGCTTTGGCTACACTTTTGTGAGTGAACCTGGAATGTAATTGTTCAGCTATACAATTTGGTGGAAGCATTAAAGGCCAAAGCTTATCACCTATTTAGAATCACCAAGTTTACAGGGCTTAACAGTACATAAGATAAAGATTCTAGTTTTGCTTTACCTATGAATACAAAGACACAAAGATACCTGTGATCTTGATGTGTTGATAAGTGGAATCAGCATGGGTTTTCCTCCAAGGCCTCCCTAAAAAGCCAGAGGGGATTTGTTAGGCAGTATGGTCAAATTCATGACAGACAGCAAGGATCTGGCAGCTAGGATACTTAAAAACTAAATACATACATGCATTGACAACCTCCACCTCTTTTTTTTTCATTTTAAGACCTATAATCACACATAGCTTTTCAAGTATTTCAACCTTCACTTTACCAACATGACCACATCTTGATTTGAGTGTATATCCTCAAGAGTTTATATTTCAGTAGCAAGCTACACTAAATAGAGCTCTTTATACTCCCTTTGGGAGGCCAAATGCTATAGTCTTTACAGTCGTTTTCATCAGTGAAACAAGCAGTTTTAAAAAAAAATAAAGTCGCATCTCAAGCATGGGAAGAAGCTAGATAGCGCCAAATCACCTAGCAGTAACTTCTTTTAAAGGATAGGTCATACAGGTGTAATATTTGGGAAACAAACTGAAATAAACTAAAAAGCATATTTTTGTTTACATCAAATGTATAGAGTATTTATACAAAGTAGTCTAGGCACTAGAACAGTCCATTCAGCTTTTCAGTTACTGCACTGAGTAAAACCATTTAAATTACATTTTCTGTAGGTCTTCTCCTGACATCTTCTGCATTGCCACCATCTTTGAATGCTGAATCCTGGCCAGTTAACTGGAAGAACAGAATACACAGACTCAGAATAATTGCTATACTAAAGTTGTCTTAATATTTGGGTACAGCTTCCAGTCAACACATTAAATGTATTAGTGGCCACTCTTAAAACAACACTTAAACAAGACTACCATTACCCACACAGTATCTCAAGCCTCTCAAGAAGCCTTACTACCCAAATCTTGAAATCTGTACTTGAAATATTCAATACTAGATAGCGGTTCTGCAAGTTGATTCGTTACAAGTGTCAACCTAGAGGATTCAATGATTATAAATTGAGGTTTTTTTCTAGTTCTTCTTTGCTTCTGCCTCAAATCCGAGGTCAAGCCACAGAAATAGCTATTTAAGGAGATTTATATATAGCAATGACACAAATCAAGCATTAAATTAAAGCTTCCACCAAAACAAGATTTAACAAGCAACTTTACACTGTCATTTCAGCAGTGCACAGCCTGTTGTGTAGGGTGCTGATTTCTAAAGCAGCAAAACTAACAACAGGCATTCAAAACTTGTCTGCCAGAACAAGAGTAGCTCATGAATCTTACAAATGTAAAAGTGTATCTCTTCATTTTGAGATAATTCTTTTTCTGAATTGTTTTAAGAACTTCTTCCAAAGGAGTCAGTTCATTCAGCAATTGGTCAGTGCAGTAACATGTACGTGCAGTATTATTTAGAGACCCTGTCACCAGACTAGAAATAGTCGTTAACATCAGATCCTAGAAAAATATTTAATAGCCATACATTATATCCAAGATAATTTCTCATATCTACATCCTAGTAAAACTATCATTACACTTAAATCTAGATTCTTGAATGTGTTGAGGATGTATATGTGCATTTCTGCTCAGTTCTCATTTATTTTACATCAGTAGTTAACACTACAGCAAACCCTCCCTGGCATAGCCCCCCTCCACCCTTCCTTACCTTTTCCTCATCTCTTGTTTTTTTGGGGCATCCTTCTGATGTAGGGGAATGACATCGTTTAGAGGTAAATGAATAAGGTCGTTTTGGTGCAGCATTCTTAGGATCTGTAATTGGGGTCGCACTTAATTCATTATGTCCTTGGACAAAATGTGCTCTGAGTTGAGAAATTGTGTTATGTCCTGGAATGGTGTAACCAATCGGAGGTCCCGATGTTCTTATTGCAACTGTAGCCTGCATTTCTGTAGGAGACACTGAGCTTTTAGAGTACAGCTATGAAATTAAAGATTGCATTTCACCCACTACTTCAATACATACGTGAATCAATAACAGGAACGGAGAGTCCCTTAGACACTGATGGCACAGCTACATGAGATCTCTTCTCTCTATTGTTACCACCAGTAGATCTCTGACATACAGCATTTCTGTAAGAGTCAGATGTTAGAGTTATAAAATGATAGCTTGTAAGATGCTATACATTTCATTTCCAGAAAGTTCATGCAAGACAAACATCTGCTTTCTTAGCTCATTGTCATAGCTCTACTAAACAACACAAACTCACAGGTGATCTAGCAGGAGATCTCCATTTTGCTGAGCTTCAGACTGCTAATTTGAACTTAACCATTTTCTTTAGTGAGTCTGTAGATACTGGCACTGTTTTCCAGCTTAATACATTCATTAAAAGCAGCACAGAGTACTGGATATATCTGCTCTTTCCAAACTGGGAGGGGTGGCTGACACCCCAGAAGGCCGTGCTGCCATCCAGCGAGACCTGGACAGGCTGGAGAGCTGGGCAAGGAAGAACCTCATGAGGTTCAACAGGGAAAAGTGTAGGGTCCTGCACTTGGGGAAGAAGAATGTTAGGCATCAATACAGGTTAGGCATGGACCTGCTGGAGACAAGCTCCGAAGAAAAGGATCTGGGGGTCCTAGTGGACAGTAAAATGACAATGAGCCAGCAGTGTGC
>VXAK01015766.1:0-16489 GCA_013399435.1 Arenaria interpres
TGAATCACAGGCTGCAGTCTCACTTGAACCCAAGAAAACACTCTTTTTGAAAAAAGGACATTTAATTGCTCTCTCAGTTTGAAAGCCAACATAGGAAGATCAGTGTTTAGTTAAGTATAGGGTATCATATGTTTGGAAGTACCTACAGAACTGCACAACTTTTGTTGTTCTCGGGGGATTCTTATGTCATCTGAACAGGAAGAAAACCCTCAGCTTCAGGTTAGAGCTCTGCTTGTGGTCCACTGTTGCGATGAGAGACCCCCAAGAGTGTATCACATTATCCAGGTCCATAGAAGAAGATGGCCTGGTGAAGGACAAACATCTCATATTGTTCTCCAAGAAGCATAACCTGTTGTGGTTGATTTCACCTTGTTCATGACATGACCAAGTTCAAAATCTGACAAATTTATCTGGGACTGAAGAAATGGAGGGCTGCTGCTGTGTCTAGTCCTGGCTATCACCACTGGGCTGCTGCTGGCAATAGCCTACAGGAAACGTCATCCAGCTGCCATCTAGGTCTGACTAACCATGGTTGGATGCAGGTGAAATCAATGGGAGCATTACTGTTGATGTGACCACCATTTATTTCTAAGAGGACAGTGCAAGGCATCCACACAAATTGCAAGCCATGGTAATAGAAACGTCACCTACATCTTGTGGATCTGGAGGATGTACGGGCACACAGAGGGGTGCAAAGATCCACTTTAGCTCAAAACATTCTTCCTGCCCTGCCAAAGGGTGCACAAAGTGCATTGTACAAAAAAAAGCATTCTGCTAATGTCTGCACAGAAATAACAGTTATAGTAAACTATGGCAGCTGTCACGGTCATTTGTATCTCTCAAATTTACAGGACAAGGTATTCTGTAAATTAAACTTATTAGCAAAGTCAACGAAGAAACATGTCAAACAAGGGCTCAATCCCCTTTGTACAGCTTAGTTGAATACATGAATTCACTAATTCATCACTTCATTCATGAGGCCTCAAAGTCACAAGTTCTCTAATTCCTAACTTGTAATTCATGTGCCTACAAGCAAACTGGTTACCTAACAGAGTAAGGGTGGGAGTGCTCATCTTTCATTCCCCATCAGGGTGTGGGTCTCCCATGTATAACACAGGGAGCCACGAAAGCCTCAGCAGTCAGGCTGCTGTTGCATGCACTTCAAAACCTTTTTCACTAAGCTGATGTATTTATACCTTCCAGCTTGTAAGTTGGGTCTATACCACTTCTATAAATTAGCGGATTCTGAAGAAACTGCCAGACAATCAATGTAAGGATGACGGCTGCAGGAGACAGCAAGCTGCAGGCAATAATGGCTGCATAATGACTGTTACCTCTTCCTGGACATTGTGTCCTGCCTACGTGTTGCTCTCACATGAACCTAATGGCACTGCTCCCGGTGTATGTCGGGCTCAGCGCGGGCTGTGTCTTACCAAAACCTAAACAGGAGTTGAGTGAACAGTCACAGACAGCCTACTTCAAGAAGAGAAGGATACAACTATACTAAACTTCATAAGATTGCCAGGTGGCCTTGGACAAACCATAGCATTTCCCTTGTTCATTTACAAAATATAAAATGGGGGATCTTCTCCTACTAAAACATGCAATGGTGTCTACTGGTCTACTGTGGGGAGCTTCACACACAAGTGGCTCCACCAGGTGCTAGTACAATATGATTTGTTGTAAATAGTAATTGCGTTAGCAGGGGCAGCCTCTTTGATGCTCTGGAAATCATTAGACCAAATTCAGCCACGGTGTTAGTGGGAACAATGCCTCTTGATTTCAGTGGAATTTGAATGTTTATGCTAGGGCTGAATCCGACAATTTCTGTTCATAACCAAGTCAAACACTGACTGAGATTTTTATAACTGGAGCTATAATTTGATGCTAGAAAAGAACCTTAATTATTGAAACAACACAGTAAACTTTATTTTACTTTTTCTGGGGTCTTTGCTGCCCTTAGATCAATTCAATACTTATTCTTCTATAAACTGTTCTCAATCAGTGCTTGAGGTAGGACTCTGGGTAAAATAAAGATATATTTATCTTGGAATAGTAACACACCCATGAGGCGCTCAAAGATTTTATGTTTTGTGGTCTTTATTTTGGCGCAGCAACTCTGATGCAAATGCAGAAGTAACAAAACAGAGACACAGGCATATGATGAAATTCAGAGTTCACAATTTTCTTAAAATTACATAAGCATTCAGCCCACATTGCTTGGCAAAAAGATTCCTGCTGATGCCAGCACTTGGGTGGCTCTGAAGGCAGTGGCTCCTGTCAGGATCCTAAAAACAGTCTAGCTTCCCAACTTTCGTCATGTAAAAGGTAAGACAAGGGTAATCTCAAGGTGCATAGGCATACAGATGCACTGTGCACTGCTGAACTGTAAGACAATGTTATAGCATCTCCCAATGAACTGGCCAAACGTCCCCTGTCTGCACCGAACACAACTGCAGCCCCTGCACTTCCCATCCATGGACTACACATGGCGAGACTCTGGGTAGTGTCGGCTTTTCCAAAATGTTTTCCAAACTCAGTACGCTGATCTTACCAACTAGTCTAGTAACTTAATGAAGGATCAGAAGGATGGGGCTGAAACCAATTGCCACAACTGGCAACCTCCTTGTGGCTTCCACTTTGGCAGCAAAGCTGGAGGCAATTCCTCTTACTAAACAGGAATTTAATATCTGGGTCTGGCTTTCTCCTCAGCCCAGCAGCAGCTGTGGTGGGCAGGACAGAATCCAGACCTCAAGGCTGGGAGATAGGCTATGACCTTACTTCTCCTCAGCCTGCTCAGTCAGAAAAGGTGTGAGGCATCTTGCCCCACTTCAGTAAAAATCTCGCCCAGTTCTGCAAGGACATCTGCCTTGTCAGAGCAACTCTGTATTCACAAGAAGGCAGTTTTTCAAACAAAGTGGCCATAATATAATTTGCTATCATAAATAATCTATCTGTCCATCATTCTGTCTACTACTCTACTTCTCATCTCCAATATATTCTGAGTTTTTCTAAGTCAGGATTTGTGTCGTCTTCACACTACAGAATATTGTGTATTTCTGCCCAATGAGACCATATTTTCCACCAAACAACCGACTTTCAGCTGTGACCCACCAGTGATACTCCTTGTATCCTTGTAGGATATAGCAAGTCTAGGGGAGGACTCATAAAGTGTTAGTTTTCTTCCTGTGGTAAATTCTTCATATCTTCAAGTCCTGGCAAGATGGTTCTCAACTCCTGAACCAGATGCTGCCAGGCAAACTCTGTCCTGGTGTCACCCTAATTGCTCCCATGGAATTATGACAGAACCAATTTCTCCCTATATACTTGAAGAATTACTTCTGTGGAGAATATAGTAGATACGTGTCTCACAGACAGAAAGACAGTATGACTGTAATACTATAAAATAGCAAGCAGCTTTTTTTTGTGTATTGCCTGCATATGCACATGATAAAACCTAACAGCAAAGGGTACATTCACCATCGTCTTTGACTGCAAAGGGATCAGAATTTCTCCCACACCGTTCAAGTGGAAATAAAATGGCTGCACAAAAACAAGTGATAGGATGGAGGAGAATGTGAGAAAGAAACAAATATCCAATGAAATCCTTAGAAGCTGTTGACTGAATTATTGGTTTTAGTAAGCTGAAACAGTACGGAGAACATTTCTGT
The DNA here is from genome assembly GCA_013399435.1 of Arenaria interpres. Lineage (NCBI taxonomy): Eukaryota > Metazoa > Chordata > Aves > Charadriiformes > Scolopacidae > Arenaria > Arenaria interpres. The sequence continues at coordinate 3,672 of VXAK01015766.1, forward strand.
TTCTACACTCTGTTGTAAGTTGAAAGATCATAAAGCTTAATGAAGACGATTGCTAGAGATTTTTGCCCACTGTTAACTGGGAAGAAAGGTGAGTTAAGGCAGCTTTACAGCCCAGGCTACTTAGTAATGAAGAGACATCTAAACTGGTGTAATATTTTTTCACGTTAAAAAAATACAGAGTGGTAACAGAGTTCCTGTCCTTACCCTGAGCCAGAAGCTGCAGGTCTCTGTGGGAGGCACATATGTAGCTGTTGGAAAATGGCTCTACTGTTTTCTTTTGAATAGCTTTTCACCAGGTGCAGGTGCCAGATGCACGACCTCCTGCACTACAGAAAGCTCTGGATCACTTCTGTCGCACAGGGACTTTTACACATTAATATCAATGCTCAAAGTAGATCTCAGTAGGAAATAAAGTCTGAGAGCTCCAGTGAAAAAGGAAGAAGCAAGAAGGAGGACACTGGAGAAGGTCTGCGAGATCATATTTCACTGTAAATTTAGAAGATAGTTAATAATGATGGCTGGACTGAGAGATTTGATTTAATGGTCTGAGTGCAGAACTTGAAACTATAAATCTCTAATTTGGCTCTGATACATCATTTTCTTGTGGTCTGAACCAAGTTCCTTAATCTTTCTTCGCCTGTAAAATGGGGATGCTAGTACAGATTTTGCAGGGCTATATGGAGGGCTTATTAGCTGAAATTTCTAAAGTATTTTACAAACAAAAGAACTGAAAATACTCTTTAAAATTAGACGTTTCAGTTCAGGTGAGGTTTTCAAATTTTGATGCTTTACCTACATTTATCTACATTTCATTTAAAAGTTATTTATCTTACTAAATTTAATGAAGAAGGTTATTTGAAAACTGTATTAAAATGTCTGCCAGATTCCTTTCCAATACAATGATGTATTTTCTTTCCTCCAAATATATAATGGATCCTGTTCTTTTTTCTTTTGCTGCTGACTATTGTTCTTTATTCAACCACCTGTATTTTTCCTGAGACTCTCCTTTTTTTCAGAAGAAATTTTCCTTTTCTCTTTCCATGCTTTTGTAAAAGATTGTTGTATGTATAATTTTTTACTAAGATCAGGGTGGAGCTGACTTCAGTTTCACACTGTCCAGCATATGTTGAGCTCAGACAAGACTCAATACACCTGATGGCCCTGTTTATAGTTCTTACAATCTTATAAGCAATTTCCCTGACAAACATTCTCAAACCACTTAAAATCATATATAAGATTAAGGGCTGTAATAACTATCAGAAAGGCCCGCTGAGTATTAGAAGGGATTTTGGAATCAATAGGTTGCAATGACTTCAATCAAAGATGACTTCTAAAAATCAAACCTGGTTTGCGGATGGAAAAAAGATTTGGTCTTAAATATATTTTCTACAGTTATTCACTACTTCTAACACTAAGGTAAAGGGTAGTAATTTGTTTCTGTACTTCCTGTGAAATATGTGGGGATTTCACTAAAGAGGTAGCTGCAACATCAGTCATTTAGATTTAGAGCATAAAAGGTTGAAAAACAGAAGGCTACAGTAACACCTCAATATTCATGAATAAGAGTAGAGAATGGGAAGAAGCTTCAGGCTTGATGTTTTTATACCGCCTTATATTGCCTAACAGAAAACATTTTCAGAATAAGTTTTTAAGAGAGAAAATAGTATAGGTCCAAAAATACTTCTTCAAAGCAGGATTCAAACTGCATGCTTACTGCCATGTGATTAACAGGAATGTCCCTGAATTACCACTATTCTAGTAACATTCTTTAAATGCTCAATGCTACAATTTCTTTTTATTCTCCTCAAATACTTTGAATGCATGATTTGATATAAAATTCCATTTTTTTTACAAACTGAAAGGGGAAGGTGTGTAATAATTTATGTATGCTGGACTACATTTACTTTCTACACTTGCCAGTGGCAAAACTTCAATTTAATCTCATAAAGAGGAAGGTTCAGTCCATATTCTTGCTAAGTAGCAAATAAAAGCACTCATCTTCATTTACTTAATTTGTATTAAATTTACACATGAGCTATTGATGTCTTGTTCTGCTGTAGGAGAAATACCAGATTCTGTTTTAACAGAAGGCTGTATCCACGCAGAATTCAGTTCAAAAGGTGTCAGAATCAGAAATCCTATTTTAAATAGGGGCAAGAAGCTGGTCTGTTAAGTCTTCTAGAGAAAAAATTAACAAGTGGGAATGATTAAGCCAGAAAAACTTGGTGTTCTAATTGAAGAAGTCATGCAGCATGATGTCACCCCCTGTTATTAGTATTTAATTGCTTTCAGAGAGAGCTCAGTATGCCTCTCTTCTCTGTCCCACAAGAAAACACTCGCAGCATTTAAAATGCATCAAGTTATAGAAGAATGTTGCTGTTTGCACACAATTCGTCTGTTTTAAGTTCATGTAATTAAATTAGCTAAGAAAAAAACACGGAGGCTTAGCCTGAATTTTTTTGTTTTATGCATCCAGGTTTGTTTCCAGTCTCATTGGTTGGTTTAAAGACTATTCTTGTAGTGCATCTAACAAAGAATAGTCATATCTCGTAACTGCACCTGGTTTGCTGAACTGGTTATTTGAATTTTTTTCTGCAAAACGTCTGTGTAGAAGGGTCATTATGTTATAGAAACTGGGAGGGAGAGGAGGGCACTGTGCCCATTACTTCTCCATGCATATGAGGTATTCAAAATCTTTTTGTCATTGAAGTGTTGAGACAGATGAATTCAAAGTGTGCATTAAAACCAAGCAAAAGCTTTACTGTGTGTTTCTATCAACTGCAGATCATTTAGCCTGCATCAAATTACCTGAATAGAACTATATATACACCACAAAGAATGAAAGATTTAAATAAATGACATTGAAAGGAGAGCATTACACACTACAGATTAATTTCTACTTCTTGCTCATGCAGGTAGCCCCCATCATGGCGATAGAAGTACTGAAGCATCATTACTCTGAGAGTTGTATCTAGTTTGTTTTCTACACCTCTGATGTCTCCTTTCATACACATAGCATACACATTTAACATTTTCACTAATTCAATAATGTTATTTTTTAAGAAAGAAACTTTAAATAGTTGAGATTTAACACAATTTTGATTGACTTCCTGTGATTTCTTCATCACTATGTCTTTCTCTAGGCGCTTGCAAAACAATGATCCTGGGAAACATCAGGCACTCTCAGCACCTCTTCCTGATCACTTTGAAAAACATGTCCAGCTCATATGTTTTCTACTGGACTGGTTGCAAGGTTGAAAAATAGATGTCTTAAACACTGCTGTAAGGGACAGGACTCTGGCTTTTGTCCCACTTTTTTCTAGCTACGATCCAGCTTCAAAAGGGAAAAAAATTCTCAACTAGGCCTTCTGAGAGAAAAGATACACATAAGGGTTTCTCTCTTTCTGTTATAGCCAACAGACGAAATATGAGGGAGTGAAAAAATATTCTTTTTCTCCAGACATGAGGATTGCTGTCCCATTTTCGGGGAGGCTGACACAGAAGGGCGACACTATCTAAAAGGCCTCAGTTGAAAAGGAGGAAGGGGTAAAACCAAAAGTGCAAGAAAAGCAATTTTTATTTCCTGCTGTCGTGTCCAGGGGATGGCTCCAAAAGTAAATTCCCTATCCCACTGCAGGGGCTAATACCTTCCACCCATAGATGTTGTGTTGCTTTCTCTTGGTTCTGCCAAATGAAAACAGAGTACAATATACCTCAGATGAATGTGCACCAAGTAAGCCATTAAAAACTGACAAAACCAGAACTGCTTTTTGATCTCTTTTCCAGTTCTAGATCTCAAATCACTTTGTAATGTAGTTGCATGTCCTTAGGTATATGCTACATCACCATGAAGTTACAAAGTGGGAGATACGGATGAATAAGTTCTCAGAATAAGATACATAAAAATACAAGTTTTGAAGTTCATGAAATGAAAAGAAAGTCTTTTTCCTAGAGGAACCTGTTGGGAATCGAAAAGCTTTGCTGGGGCCCAGTGTTCTACTTATTTCACCCCTGCTGTGGGTTTGGCTGCCTCTGATCAAGACTGGTTCTGATATGATGAAGCTGTGAAACTTGGGATCAGACTGCTGGGAAAAGTGCTGTGGAAGAGCAGTGAGAAGCAACAGCAGGGCTCCTTGCTTGGCCTGGGAGCTGTAGGTTAGATCAGGCGGTGGGTCTTTGAACTATACTGCAATTGTGCCAGTGCTTGGCTGCTTTGCTAACTCAGTCCTTGACGACGCTTGACTTCATGGTTTGACTTCAGACCTGTCTGATCACTGTGAGCTTGCCTGGTGAGCACCGACCTCATGGTTTATGAGATTACCAGCATCAGACCTGCCCTGCTCTTCTTCTTCTGGGCCCCTTGCCTTGCTGTTGCTCTGAGCTCTGGGCTTGCCTTCACATGGGGAGACGGCCAGTCCTGCTGCTCTCTGACAAGCTGTTTGCTCTCGTTAGGCATGCAGCTTTTTTGTTTTAATTGGGTCTATTACAAGTAGACCATGTATTCATAATAGACCTTCCAGAATAAAGGGAAGAAGATAAAAGAAAACTTCAGCCAAGAAGTCAGAGAAACTTTTTATCTAGACTGCAAAGATGCCCCTGACTGCTGTAAAGATCAGTGCTATTAGAATATTATTTGTTTGCATAACTTTTTTATCCAGCAACTATAGTCCTTCATGAAAACACAGCTTTTCTGAAAAATGACATTTCTTGAATAAAATTTTTGTACACATAAATACCTTGTTTCTGTCTTTTCCCTTACCTTCCTCCGGACTTCATTACTTCCTATTCAAACCTAAATCAAGTTATACCACACTTCATTCACTCTGCATGGAGATTAATTCACCTAAGAAGACTTTTATGTTACATTTCCAGGCAATTTGTGGCACATGAAACTTTGTCTTCAAAGAATGAGGTTTATAATGTTTATGAGAAAAACATCACAGGTTAGAAGATCATTTCCATTTTAAGATTATTTTTGACCCCTTCTTTTTTTCTGGAGAAGTCCTAGTGTCATAAGCTTTTTTCCCCCAGACCATGTGACATCCCCAAAATCCTTATTAAAAATGTTTGAAGGCAATCATTTAAATATTTTATACTAGTGAGAAGTACTAGATCTGCTCTCAAGAGGTCTATTTTTGTACAGAAGTGTTTCAAATAGTTTAAGAGTTTTCCATATTGTGTTTTATTATTAAATAAAATGATGGTGCAAATATTGTTTTAATTAAGCATCGCTTTCAGAAGTGAGCCCTATTACTGTTTTATGTTTGTCACACGATGGAGACACAAAGACATTCTGTACTTTTAACAGCAGGACTATAAAAGATTGGGGCTTCACTGGCTGTCCTGTTTCCTATCATCATGAAAGTGGACACTTCAAGAGTTGACTGTGTATGTGTGTATTACTGTTTTGTACTTTTTGCCACAGCCTTATTAAAAAAATTAGTTGAACAACGTGGGCAACATATATCATAGACAACATGAATTTGGTAGCAGAGACTGGACATTAGAGATGAAGAAAGGTAGGCTGAAATCAGTGAACTATCAAGTAACCTTAAACCACTTTTCTCCCTCTCTTTATATTTATGAACACAGCAATAGAGCTTTTAGTATCATTAGCAAAGGAGAAACACCTGACATCCATTAAAAGTCTACCTCAGTATAGCATAGTCACAAATGTTCAACTTCCATGGAAATATACCAGTCTGAATGAACTTGTCACAGTCTTTGGGAGCTACACATAGGTGATAGCAGAGTGTGTTTTTTTCAGTAGGGACATTAGATTCAGAAAACATATTGAAACAACTTAATCAATAGGAAGCGTAGAAGGTGCAGGACAGCAAGCAATATTATTGGAAAATGACAGCATATCCCTTTGCAGCAAGATAAGCAGTGCCAGTCATGAGACAGTGAAGGCTGCTGTCAGTAAGAGCTACTGTCTTTACTAGTTGGTTCCCAAACTTTAAATCACCACTTCTGAAGCTGTTCTTTAACTTTTTCCAAGGCTCTCACTTTGAGTGCAAGTGATTACTTAAGAGGTAGCTAAAGCAACAACTTGGAAAACTGGTTTATTTTGCATGAACATAACATTTTTCTGCATTCAAGCAATAATGATAAAAAATAGGGAAACCTCCAAGAATGGAATAATAGCTGAGTAATACGACAAATGAGTCATATAGTAAGTAAAGTAAACCCTAGCAATTCTCTCAGATTGTTTCATCTGAATATGAGTGACCTGTATGTGTTAGATAATAGCATGATCTAAATATATGTGACAAACACTATTTGTTCTACTGATAAGCCTTTGCACTAAGTCATTAGCAATATTCTAAATATCATCACTGAAAACAAGATTATGTTCAAACCTGTTCAGCTCAGCTAATCCTTCAACTCAAATGCAACAGTCATTTTAACTCAGTTTTTTTCGGATCCCTCTGCCTTAATTGGAAGAACCAACTACACGCCTTGAGCGTTTAGCAAATTTTGGAAATCATTCATGCATATTATCATCTTGAAAAGTATCCTGTACGTTCTTTTGATGTCATGCAGTGCAGAGCATACTGCGTGTTCCCTGCATGCAGGGAGATCACAGAAGCAAGATAGCCAATACAAAAGTAAGGAACCAGCAAATATATCAGACTTTTCTACTAACTGTCCGGAAGTAAGAAAACCCAGAGAGAGGAATAGCCACTTCTATTTTCGAATATTGTAATGACCAAGGCTCATAAATGCCTATTTCTAGAAGGAGCGATAAATGAGGTATTACAACACACCCTATTTAGAATGGAAGGCATTCATCGATTTTTAACTTTTCAGTGGTTGTGTTTGAACTTTCTGAGACATGACTTCCCTTACACCAAAAATGCCTAAGGTGCTCAGAGTTTTGTTGGTGAAAAGGGGCAAATCTCTGTTGTAGGTTCTTGGTATGTGTGAGGCAGGACTCACGGTATTCTTGAGTCCTACAGAAAGCTCTCTCTTCCCTTAAACCAGAAGGTAGTATTGTCAAACTCTTGCTCTTCTTTGTACTTTTTGCCACAGCCTTATTAAAAAAATTAGTTGAACAACGTGGGCAACATATATCATAGACAACATGAATTTGGTAGCAGAAATCAGATGTCATTGCAGTAATCAGCATTAGCAAATCAAGAATCTCATATTTTTGAGCTATCTTCCTACCAGTAAACAGGTTGATATTTTACAATGAAGTTCTCATTGACTTTTTTGGAAAATGGGAATGCTAGTCGGTTCAGTTCCCCTTGAGCATCCATACCCCTTTTACTTCCACTTAAGATTCTGAAAATTTAACAGTGGAAGTAATTCTTATGCGGTACTGAAGTGATGGATATCTTACTTTACATAGCATTTTCTCTGAGCTTTCTGTTCAGTTGACGTGGCATTTACATTCCTGTGAAGACAAATTTGAAGTCAACAGTTTGTGTGCTACATCCTCTCTTAGCAGGGGCTGGTGTGCTCCGTGTGACATCTCTTGTTGGCTTCCTGTATTCACCAAAGGTCATCCCAGCTCCCTGCCTTAGAGAAGCTATGCAGTTTGATATGGCATAGCATATCTCTTCTGCTACAAGAAGACAGAGACATTCTGTTTGTTTTACTTCTGGCTTCAAGTCTTGTTTAATTATTTTACCTAACACTGAAGCAGCTTTAGGAGAAAGGGTGGAAAGTCCCACTCTCTGTATGGCATGCTGGCTATTGCAGGTCCTATGCTTAAGTATTTTCCTCTTCTTCTTTTGGGAATTGCTTTAGTAAAAGCACGTACCCAAACCAGGACAACAAGTTCCAAGAGCTGGCAAAGTACTTGGAAGTCAAGCACTGCAGCAGTCGACATGCTGTGGTCCTAAGCCTCTGGTACTGCTAGAGACCTCAGTGTGAGAGGATGTTTACTTTTTCCACAGGCTGGTGAAACTGTTGTGTTTCATTGTATGCAGAGCTGTGCTGAATTTTGACTGCTGAATTTTGACTGTATCAGGCAAGATATCCTCTGGAAATCCATTTTGGCTGTGATTCCCCTGCCCTATCCCTTTTAGTTTAGCCCATTGTGAACCACATGACAACATCCCATTGAGTCTGGTGAGAAATTTGTTAGAGTAATAAGTTTTATAAGAGTGCTGAACCCTTTGTAGCTTCTGCTTCATTTTTTCATGCAAACATTTTGATAGGAAAAAATTTGTTGTTTGTTGATGTTCTCAGTAAAGATTTTTGCTGTGATTTTTTTTTTTGTAGGTTTGGCTATGCACGAGTAATATATTACATAGTCTGAAATTTCAGTAACAGCAAAAAAGAAAACACACCATCTAGTTAGATCTCTATAGAAGGCATATATATTTTCACAAGGAAAAAGAGAAGAGTTAAAAGAAATTATCTTTCTTGTCTTTTGGTACAGGTAGTAGGTGTCTTGTAAATACATAATCTTTCTGTGGCAGTTTTCTTCCAACTTGAAGTTGTACACCAGCAGTACAGGTTTTGCTCATACTTCTTTTACATATGGGAAAACCATGTTCATCATCTCTTAACTACTTTTAGCTGCTGGTGACCTTTTTAGAAAGCTGATCAGGCCAGCAGGTGTTACATGGTGTTAATGTGGAGAAGAAAATATCCCTTCTTCTGCTGACATATTTTTGGGAAGTAAGTTGATTTGTGCTTGTGGATGATGCCTGATTTTTCGCCAGAAAGTGACACTTGATAACTGCACTTTTCCTGGAATCATCTCGTTCATCCAATGAGACACTTTTCCAACATGTTGTGCTAAAACCAGGTATCATCCGCTTGAACTATATATAACGATACGGTGTTCTCAATAAACATTTACGGAGAGGGATACAGGAAAAAGTATCTCTATACACTTTTATATTTCTCTATTTACCTCTCTATTTATATAGAACTTTAATCTTGCCTTGAAAACTGAATTAGGTATGTTGGCATTGCAGGCACCTTGTATGCATGTGAGGTGCATGTGTATGACTGTAATAGCTGTCCATACAGCTTAGAAATGCTCCCTAAAATTACCCTTTAGGAAAGTCCAACCTGAAGTCCTTTACAGTAGCTACAGATTACAGCAAACCAGCTCCTCACACCTCTGGCACCACATAGACATACATATGTCCCTGGGTTTTGAGATCCCATTCAAACTGAAACTATAGGAATGTAGCTGAATATTAAGTCATTTTAGTAAGTTTCCTATGAAATGAACATGAAATATGAAAGTAATTCATCCCGACTATGAGGTAAGGATGTTTTTCTGGATAGGAATTATAAAGAGTATGGTCCAAAAGTCTGAGACAAATGGAACTGCAGAAATTAAACTGGTTTGAAAGTTTGGTTTCAGAAGTCTACCTCCCCATAATTTGGTAATGGTGTTTTTCCCCCTTTCAGTTTCATAATAAGAATCCTTGCATGTTGTGACAGTTAGCTAAATGAGAGGTCTGATCTGAAAACAACTAAGCCATACATACACCAACCTGTACAGTCACTCATATACTCTGAGATTTGTGTTACCCCATAGATCTGCAGTGCCTGGAAAATCTCGCAGGTAACACCAGTGAACTGCACAGCTTCTATTCAATTGCAAGCTCCCTTTTTTTGCCCAAATTCATTTGGAAGCGATGGCTATGATGCTACCATACTGGTTACATTAGTTAGGATTCAGATCAGACTAGGAGCAAACTGAGCTGACAGAAAACCCGTTTCTGCTTTTGGGGAAAAAAGCATCTCTCTGTGCTCAAATTACTGTGTTTTCCTGGCCTTTGACACTGTTGATTAAATAGTACTTTTGAGACAAGGGGGACAAAAAAGAAAATTAGCTTGATAGATCACTCCATTCTTACGCAACAGATGTCTACTGTCATGGAAGGCACTTGCTCCTTGTGAAATATCTAGACCAAAGCCCAGAAGGAGTCTAACCAGAGAAAAACAAAATGAAGTACGATGAGCTGAAACTCTCCAAGACAGACAAGAGTCTAAGCCTAGGCCACTAAGCTACTATCTTAACAACGTGAGTCCTTACAGCATCAAGCAAAGATGTGAACAAAATCTTGAGAACCAGATGCTATGGACAATGCGAACTGGAGGTAGATTGCATCTCACATCTCTAATACCTCATTAAAACTCTGCCGGTGGTACCTCTGCAGAATGGTGTGAACTGCTACACACACAGTGATAACTCTGCTTCCGATACGGTTAACGTTGTCTCCTCTTTCTTCTGACTTCTTTGTGACATTGCAGCTGGAAACCAGCAGCAATCAGAGGTTCTTGTACCACCACTGTAGACACAAAACTAAGTGTCCTGCTCTCTCAAGCTGCAGTCACCTACTACATAGCTTGCCTGCACAAACAATGCTGCTCCCATGCTGGGCATAGTCTAGTAACTGCCATGCTGTGTTGCTCGATGCATTTCAGGCTTTCCAGGTAAGTGGCTGGCTCTGCACTTTATGAGTTTGCAGAGGCACTATAATTCCTGCTATGACCCATGTTTTTTTTCCACACAGCTTTTTTTCCTTTCTTTTGAGCCAAGGAAAGTAAAACAGTAGCCATATGAACTGCTGGGAGATTTCCCAGTGGCAAGGCTCCAACTGCAGCGCCTTGCAGAAATAATGCAGACTCAAGCTAGAATCGCTGCGTTTAAGACCAACTCAAATGATGCACAGTTTTTATTCAGAATTATTTCAATAGAGACAATATAAATTTTCTCTCCTGCCTCCAACACAGCACCCAGAAGTCCTCATCCATCATAGATGGATGAGGTTAGTTAGATGCAGGCATCCCTGCTCAGCGAGTGCTGTTTTACATTTTTGCTATGAACGCTCATTTTTCAGTTCAGAGGACACTTGGTGTCTGTGTTAGACATGAAAGGGACGTCTTAGACATCAATATTTTAGGTCATGGTACACTCACAATAACGATAGATGCCATCTTTTAACGTGCAACTTCTGCTTTTAACATTTTCTATATCTTCATTACATTTCATAGACGATTTGTGAATGCGAGTGCTTAAAATGTTCTGCCTGGCCAAACAAAAGTTTGTCGTACTGAGAACTACAAAAATGGTGGTCTCACTCACAAGTTTCAGAAGAGTGAGAAGTGCTGCCTGATGAGGGTTAATGGTGATTTATAAGTGTTTTTTTAGTGAATGCATATACAAACTCTTCCTTGTGCAAGCACAAACAGTGACAGTCACATTTATTTTAGCCTCCGTACACAAGCACACAACTTGCTGATCTTATTCCATGTATGACTCCTGCACAGCAGGTGGAATGTGCCACCAGACTCTCTGAGGCTGGACTGGAAGGGCAGGTCTCATAGCTTTTTGAAAATGTCCCCAAACCTTTTCAGCATGCAAACAGTGGGTGATTTACTGGCTGATAGCATGCTGGTCCTTCCGTTCGTAGCGAGCCAACCTATACGTGCTGGTAAAACAGCAGTGTGTTGTCTGGATTAAAAATTATCAGACAGGGGCTTTGCCTTCCCTGCAGACACTGCTGTGCCTGCAAGATGATCTCTAATGTTTTATTTTCTACCAGGAACTAGCAATTTAACTTTCTCTAGGTGACTGATTATGACACAGCTCGCTCATGAGTAAAACATGAAATACACTTGTATTATATGAACTGTGTCCAGGACCTGTCATGCTTTATTTCTAGACATTTCTGGGCCTTTCTAGGTAATGGTCTTGCCTTGTGCTTTGTAAGCATGCAGAAACACAGTAACTCAGTGCAATTCTTCTCCATATTGCCTTTTTCCTTTCTTCTGAATGAAGAAAGCAAAATACTGCAACATGAAGCCTGCAAATTAATTTCATCCTGAACTGTTCTCACGTTCTTCTGGACACATGAGGCTGTTTTAATTCCATTTTTATGGATGAATTTGCTGTCCCATTTTAAAAAGATCTCTTACTTTGAAATGGTTAGTTTGTGGGCTTTTAGCAATTAAATAAAAATAATCCTTGAAGGAAAGAAAGAGTTTCAAGGAACCACAATGTGGACTGTGAACCTGAATGCCAGTTGAACCTAATCCTCAGCAGTATTCACATTGCAGTAATAACAGACAGTAAATAGAAATGGCTCCAAAGGAGGAGGCACCCAACCCACTTAAAAAAGCTGGAAATAGAATCACAACCTTTAATCTCTTTTGGCTTGGGTCACAAAACTAAGAGCCAATGTTAAATCTTTACAAAACCAGCTCATGAACTGTCCATACATTGCACAATCTGCTAGGAGCTAACTTGATATTTAAAAGCCAAACGCAAACTTAGTTAAGCATTTTCAACAGCACTGACAAGTGGAAAAGGAGAAAATAGGAAAATATGCAGAATGACTGGTCATTTAAAGCATTCTTTGCTAATTCTTTTTCAGTTACTTCCATGTTAAACTTAAATTACAAATTAAAATGTTTATCCTGACTTTCGACATTGCAAAATAACTTGACAAATTCACAGCTGAATATCTGCCGCAGGCATCATCATTAATAATAAACTATGCAGCTGGACCTCAGAAAACATGTTATTGTTGCATAAGACAAAAGGTTATTTATGCACCTTGATGTCTAGCACCGTAAAGCCAGTACCAGTTTAATCAGTGGTAAAAATCCTGGGAAATTCAGAAAATCCATTTACATTTACCATCTATTTTATGAGCATGCAAATACTGCTGTTTTCTTGCCATTTTGAAGTGAAAATTCAGGTGTTTTTTTTTTTTCCATAAAAGGAGAATTTTCCTAGGGGAAGTCTATGTAGTATTTATTTCTCGTTTTTCATATCTTGCAATCATATATCGAGAAAGGCGGACTGTGTTTTTTTAATTGTTGAAATTTAC
>VXAK01015768.1:0-74199 GCA_013399435.1 Arenaria interpres
GGGGTACGAGGGTCCGCAGCCCCCACCGAGGCTCCTGCCACCAATAAACCACCCCCGAGGGTGCAGCTGGAAATGCCGGAGTTTTATCTGTAAAATACCTCCAGCAGGTCCCTCCAGAACATCCCCCCCCTCCCCTTCATCCCCCAATTTTGGGAACCCCTCAGCCCCTCACCTGGCTGTGCATTGTTTTTCCCCAGAGAGGAGCGACTGATCGCAATAATTCTATCGCTTTTCTTTATTATATTATTAATTTGGAGCGATAAAGCAGGGGGTTTAATCTCTGTTTGCAGCTGGGTCCTGGCGGGTTTGGGGGTTTGGTCCTCGCTGGATGCCGCGGCTCGGCACGGGGAGGGATGCACCCCTGCATGTCCCTACACATGACTGCAGCTTTTGGGAAAAAAAATACTAAAAATACTGAAAATACAAAGAGATTGATCCTATAGGCTAGTTTTCCCTCTGCTTGAATTAACGAAAGACACTCTGAATGGTTTACAGGATCGGGTCCCAAATTCGTTTCTTGTGCATTTCCTCAGAGTAGCAAACATTTTTGTTTTGCGTGGCCATAACGTGAAATTAGAGCTCCAGCTTATGACCTCAAATGTATACATTTTTATTTCTTTTCCAGAGCTGGAGTTTTGCAAAAGAAAAGGGAAAATATCACAAGAATATTTTCTTACCTAAAAAAAAAACCAAAAAAAAAAAGGTCTTGTTCTCCAACCACATATGTATCTGCTTAGAATATTATCAGTGCCAGTGGAGTTCCTTACACGTGCTAATGGAATTACTGACATGCCTGGGCTAAAGCATTTGCGGGGTTGAGGGCAAAGGAAGATTACGCTTTTGAAGAGGTATTTCATAGGAAATTTCAAGGCGAATCCTTAGAGCTGTGAGCTGGGAAACAGCGTTTGGAGCGGGCCACGCGGATCCGCAAAGTCTACCTGCTGTATTGTGTATTTAGGTTCAAATACACCAACTGTTTAAATGCTGGGAAAACGGGCAGTGGACACAGTCCTACACCGAAGGGAAAGGGAATCTGCTCAGCTGCTCGGTGGCTGGTATTTTTTCTTGTTCCTGGGAAATGTGCTGCACATGTAACACTTTAACATTTAATGTCATGGGAGAAGTAACAAAATTCCACAGAAGTAAGAAGACGATTAAGATATCAGTCAATCCAGGGCAGATCTCACGGAACCATAGAAGGGTTCGGGTTGGAAGGGACCTTAGAGATCATCCAGTTCCAACCCCCTGCCATTGGCATTTCCTTTTTGTCAACATACCAAAACCTGGTTTCATCTCATTTTGAGTGTGATGCTTTTTAAATGCTCTTTTTAGTCCTGCCTAGTTTATTTTCCAATTCCTAAAGACCCAGGCATCAGAAGGAAGGGTCAGAAACCTGGTCTGGGGGGAGATGTCCCCACCCAGGGCAGGGGGTTGGAACTGGATGGGCTTTAAGGTGCCTTCCAACCTGAACCATTCCATAATTCTGTGATTCTATGATTTGGTTCCAGTCTGCATCTTGCTGTTCATGTGCCGTAGCGTCTCTGGCAAACAGCTTTAGCTGATGTGCCTCAGTTTCCCCGTTAAGAAAATGAAAATGCTGGTATTTGAGTTGAAAAATGTAGCAGATATGCAATGTGTGTTGCTTTTACTGTAAGAGGAGAAACAGTCCGATAGGAAGTCAGAGGGACAATCTGGAAAATGGGAATAATACGGCCTTTGAGACAGATCTCAGCCATGCCAGGAATGACACACAGACAGGGTGTGGAACACTGTCAGGGAATAAGAAGTTCCAGCCACGTGAGCAGCCCAAGGAAAAGGCAAGATCAACCCCAGTGGGGTTGGAAAAATGGGGAGAAAGAGCTTCGATAGGGCACCACCAGGCAGCGGTGGAGGAGCTGAGCTACAGCCTTCACAGCCCCCCCACTGCATCCCAGCTCGAACAGCCTCCAGTGAGGAAAAATGGAGTATTTCCCAGACTCTGCCTTTTTGCCACGCACCCTTTAACTAGAGAAGAACTGCGTCGGGCCAGGCTGCGGGTCACAGAATCCCAGAATGATAGGGGGTTGGAAGGGACCTCTGGAGACCATCCAGTCCAACCCCCTGCCAGAGCAGGGTCACCCGGAGCAGGTCCCACAGGAACGTGTCCAGGGGGGTTTGAATGTCTCCAGAGAAGGAGACTCCACCACCTCCCTGGGCAGCCTCTGCCAGGGCTCTGCCACCCTCACAGGAAAGAAGTTCCTCCTCATCTTCAGATGGAACTGAATGTGCCCCTTCCCTCTTGTCCTGTCCCTGGGCACCACTGAAAAAAGCCTGGCCCCATCCTCCTGACACCCACCCTGTAAGTATTTACAGGCGTTGATCAGATCCCCCCTCAGCCTTCTCTTCTCCAGGGTAAACAGACCCAAGTCCCTCAGCCTTTCCTCATCAGAGAGATGTTCCAGGCCCCTCATCGTCTTTGTAGCCCTCTGCTGTACCCTCTCTAGCAAGTCCCTCTTGCTGAGGTGTCCTGCCTTCACCAGTGGGAGCGAGTGACCTTTCTTACAAGCTGAGATTTCCTCCTGCTCTGATTTTGCCCACTGAGAGCAGTTACGCTGATTTCATCGCCAGGGCTGGATTTGGAAGGTTAAGTGTGGATGTAAACGTGTGCAGGATGCCCTTACTGCCAGCCTGTTCGCTGCGGGCCCAGGCCTGCAGATTCTTTTAATGTAAGGATTTATGAGTAAGGACCGATACCGACCGCTTAGAGAAAATGTTGAAATGTGGAACCATGTAAAGGTCACTTTAAAGCAGTTTTAAATTACCCAAACTTCAGACTTACACAATCTATAACCAACATATGGCTATTATTATAAAACAACTGAAATTTAAACTTGATGAGCTTTCATTCTTAAATATCAACCCACTCTGTTATTTAATAGAGCAGAAGAAGTAGTTTAAAGCGGTATCCTCAGACAAACTTGGGCCAAACCTACTTATTACTGAAAAAGGGAGTTTGGGGTGAAAACATGGCCCTACTAAATCAAGGGAGTTTTGCCATCGATTTCAATAGGACAGGATCTGAGCAGTTAAAAGGGAAAAGTGAAAAAGCCAATTCCAAAACACGTGGTTGTGTCTCATTTATTTAAGCGTGTCGTCATCATCTGTGGTTCCTCCTCAGTGTTTGTACGCAGGCATTGTTTAAAAGAACAACACAGAGGCAACATTTTCAATACATGGGAGCTGTCTAGGAATTAGCCCTTCTCTATGAAATAAGAAACTCACCTAAATAAACACTAGGTATTTAGATAAAAGAGGTCTTTTTTTCCTTTCCACACATACATTTGACCAGTCTATTGCACTTCTATTTGCATAGAAGAATTTTCTTTAATCCAGGAGGCGCCACACATAAAGAAGCTAATTATCCATCTGAAGGAATGCGTACACATCCACAGGTTTTAACTAGCAGCTGACTTTGGAAAAGCCATGGAAAAACCTATTGGCTTTGCCTGTTTTGTGAAAGGAGTGTTTTAGACCTCGGCACCACTTCTGTGGGTGTCAGCTCCACCTGAAGGTACTTCCCCAGCCCGTGCCTTCAGCAGCAGAGGTGTACGGTGACACCACACACTCCGTTATGTCCCCTTCTTTCTTGCCACTCCATCGTCTCCCATTCCAAAGACAATAAGCCAAGCCCACACACTTCTGGCTCCAGCCATATTAACAGCAGTCACAAGCGTTGTGCCCTATTATAAGTCTGATTCAAGCTAATTTGCTTTTTCTAGGTGTGCAGCAAATATGACAGATTCACTAGCCCTTGCCACAGAAACTTTCCCAACAAGCTGATGTGTCTGTTTAGGCTCAAGCTCCGGCTCTCGTGCCCTTGGAAAGGGCAGAGGCAGAGCGGTCCTGAGCAGAGCGGCCGCTCTGAATCTGGCCCTTGAACAAACCTGGGAAAAGGGGGATGGAATTGGATGACCTTTAAGGTCCCTTCCAACCCAAACCATTCTGTGATTTTATGAACTTGGCCTCTATGGGACCCAATATTGTATATATACCCTTTGTTTGATAATCCGAGGACTGGGGCCCTTCTCCTATGAAGACAGGCTGAGAGAGTTGGGGGGGTTCAGCCTGGAGAAGAGAAGGCTCCGGGGAGACCTTAGAGCCCCTTCCAGTCCCTCAAGGGGCTCCAGGAGAGATGGGGAGGGACTCGGGATCAGGGAGGGGAGCCATAGGACGAGGGGTAATGGTTTTAAAATGAGAGAGGGGAGACTGAGATGAGATCTGGGAAAGAAATTATTTGCTGTGAGGGTGGTGAGTCTGACCCAGGTTGCCCAGAGAAGCTGTGGCTGCTGCAACTGTTAGGGCATCGCACTGACCAGAGGGATGCCAAAGGAACCAGGACAGGGCATGGCATGTGGGGCTCCCACCCAGGTTAGGATCTGAGCTCTGTCACTGTTCTATAGCCCCTGGCTGCCAGGGCAAGTCTTCTCCACCTCAAGACAGACATCCTACTGCTTTGCCGAGTCCAGGCTCATCTTTCCCTTTCTGACCCTGCCAGTCAACCCGGCCAACCCAAAAGAGACAGGCAGTACAAGCAGAAACTAAAAGCTGCTAGGAATTTTGAGGTGAATGCTCCTCAAATCAGCTTTACCCTGGTCTTTCTCCTTTCACCTTTTCTCCTTTCACGGTCTCCTTCCTGGGCCACCAGCTGTTTGGGGTTACTTGCGCATACCTCTTGTGGTGGGGAGTAAATCCTCTGCTGTGGCTAAGGCTCTACGGCTCTTGTAAGCCTTCATGTTCTCCATTTGTGTGGAGTCAAAGAGGTCCTGGTTTTTATTCAGATGGATTGATCTCCGTGGGAATTTTGCCAGTTCTGGACTGCCATGTTTCTCCCAAATCTGTTTTCTAAGATTTACGATAATTTAGAATAATCCAATAGTTCCTACTTTCATCCTGTACTTATGGGACTGGACTTCATTCCGATTATGCTAGCTTTTAAAAGCTACAGCAATCCCAGGTGCTGTTAGGCGATGCCATAAATCAGAGGCATTGCCAGTCGCAGGGACATCGCCGATGGCGCAGCGGAGCCCGTCTGCGTTCTCCCCAGAGGGTATGGTTATCCCACAGACCCCCATACTCTGCAGCTCACAACTCGCAGCCTGTGCCACCTCTTCCAGGACCACCCAGACCCTCAAGGATGGCAACGGGAAAGCACAAAGGGGATGTTTACGCTCTTCAGCTTTAGCCACCCGTGTCACTGGCCAACCGAGGTGCCCTAAATTGAGTAGAATGGGTAATTTTACCTGTCTTTAAATCCCTCCTGGCAGTCAGATTCGGAGCTGAATCACAGATGAGCCTCTGGGGCTCGATGGACATTTCGCTGGGCTGTGACCCATGTGCACATCGTGTTATCTCACCCTCAGATGACGCTTAGGTCACTGAATCAAATCTAAATTGCATTTTTTGGGGAAGGGACCAGGCTTCGTTTTGAGATTCAGTAACAACAGGGGAAAAGAAATGAGAGTGGAAATGATCCCTAAACTCTTCGCAGCCCCGTTTCATTTAAGTACTATAGTATTACAACGCTGATTGGTTTTTGGCACCCTGAAAGTTGCAGAAAGTCAAGGCAGAAAACTGTTCACTTCTAGAAGTTATTGTTCTTGCAGAGATGCTGAAACTGTTGCCTCTCTTAATTGCCAATAACAAAAGACAGTCCAATATTTTTGCATAAACATGTGGGAATTATTATGGATGGAGGAGGGAGGGGACAAGGGTGAGACTGAAAGGAAAGGGGCTCTGAGAGCAGACCGAGTCTGGAGATAACATGACGATTACATTTTTGTGGTTTCCTTCAAAGACAAAGCGTCACGGGTGAGCGCACAAGAAGGAAGCAAAGGAAAAAAAAAAGGTTCGATGATTGGCACAGACGGTTTTAATGAGAACCGATCTTAATGTCTAATACTGTGGCATGGAGAAAAAAAAAAAAATAATAAAAGAACTTGGGAAGTCAGACATCACCTGACTTTGAGGAGTGTCAGAAAGTGAGACAGCAGAGCTTCTGGGGTCTGTGGAGATGGCCTGGAAGCAGTACTGACAGGTAAACTGCTGATTTGGTTAATCCTCCTGAACGTTTCTAAGTCCTCTGCAGAGATGCGACACCTTCAGGCTGTGCTGCCGGACTCCAGCCGTTCGCTTTGGTCTTCCATCTCCCTTCTGCCCTGCCCTTCCGCTCACTCAATGGGAAAAGACCTTTTTTTATCTTCTGAAGAAAAAAAGCAGAAAGCACGGCATTCCTCCTCACCGCTGTGTATTAGTTGAGGAACTGTTTTCAGTGAGTTCGATAGAAATCTGTATTATTTGTTGTCGAATGTAAATTTAAATGAAGTAATGATAAGTTTTCAATTTCATTCCCAGTCTGGAGCCCCTTCTTACTCCCCACTTGCCAGAGTTGTGCCTGCAGGTTTCCACCGCTTGAGGTTCAGTGCCTCCTGCTCCGCTGGCCCCCGCCAGGCTGGGTGTAGCGGGGACGGTGACAGCGGGGAAGCCCGTTACAGGTATTTGCCATTTGTTCTGTATTTCCTCAGAACTGCTGACTTCATCGCTACACGTTAATCAAGTTTTCCACCTTTTATTTAAAACATGCTTTAAGCAAGGCAGCACTTCTTCCTACCCTGCTGTGCACTTCAGTCGGGAGATTCCTTTAGAAATACTATAATTTTCTTTTGGAATTTCTACCTGCTTCTACAGATGGCTCAATTTCTTCTTTTGAGAGGCTCAAAACTTTATAGAAGCTCTTCTTGCCTCTGCCCAGTGAACTGATTCACAGCTTCTGTAGCTCAGACTCCTGCCTTTATAATATCCGTATTCTTGGATTTTTTTCAGAGAAGCACTCGGGGGACTTGTTGAGAAACACGAGCCAGGTATGGTTTTGCTGGATGGCCATAAGAATCCCCAAATCCTGGTCAGAGGGAAACACCAAGCAGAGGGAAACACTGAAGAAGGGGGGGATTTGGTCTTTTCCCTCCAGCTGTCGCTCTCTGTTTATGTCCCACGTCGGTGGGACCCGGCAGGGGAGCTGGAGGCCAAATGGGATGCTGTGGGAGAAGGTGGATCACTGGGCTGGTCACACAGGAGACAGGGTGGCAGGCAGGCACCTATGTCCTGAGCCTGCTCCTGTTGGAGTCACTGGGACCCGTGTCCCTGCTCCGGGCCTCAGGTCATTAAAATGAGGGAGTTTAGCTCAAATTGCAAGGCAAGGGGGGGAGTGGGATAATGTGACTGCAGTTTCAGGGGGTCGTTTCCCACCCCTGTGACTCCAATGGAGACGTTCAGCATGAGGCCCCTGAAAATCCGATTTTTCTTTTCGATGGAAGATGCTGCTTCACGACCAAGGTCCCCGGCCCAGCCTTGCACGTGGACTTGGCCAATTTCTAGGCTTTCGAGCAGTTCTGCTGCTGCCATTCCTGCTGCCGGGAGGCACGGGCAGGAGCATGGGGAACACTGGAGGACGGCACCATCAGCTCAATGCTCAAGATCAGTATTTGTACCTGCTGCCACCAGGATGCCCGCAGAGCTCTCACGGGTCAGCAAGCAGTGATTTTTGAGGCTAATTATCACTGAAGAGAACTCCCATCTTGCAGGATTTGGAATACAGTTCCCTTTTTCTTACTGATAACAAAAGTCTCTCCCATGGCAGAGAAAGGATGGCAGGTGGGAAAAAATTTCCATTAGGGAAGATTCCTGGACTTTATATATTGATAATTTTCCCAAAACGTTTCACTATGACACTTGAGCCCAATCCTCCAGCGCGATTCTGCAGCAGAACAGCCAGCGGGAGGTTTGCGTTTTGATTTCAGGGGAAAAAGGGGATCACGACTTTGTTTTGTGCAGATTCTATGAGCTCCCGAAATCCAATTCTGCTTTCCACGTGCAAGTGAAGGTTTCGCTGGTTACAGCTGGATTTATGTTGAGGTTTTCTGAAATAGAGTTTAGCCCGGTGAGGTTTTTTTTTTTCAGAACAGCCTCAGTATTTTAGATGACTTATATTTGTGTGTGTGTGCACCATTCTGTACGGAAGGTTTCAGAAAGGAGCAGCACGGTTCGCAGGGGTAAATGAAGAATGTCGGCCGGCTGAGGAATATTTTCCTATCACTTTTCAAACAAGGCTACGCCGAAAACCAAAATCACGAGAAACATTTCATGTGAAGAACTTGGGGCTGATTTCGAGCCACCTGACTTCACTTTGGTTTCGCTCTGCAAAATTACCTAGAAAATACCATAATCTCTTTTTTGTACAGCTGGATGAGAGCCAGACCTCTGGCTCCAGAGGTAAAGGGCAAAAACTAAAAAAATCCTGTCTGAACAGGCAACTCCACCCTCTTCCCCAAGTCAGCTTGGCCTTTTGACAGAAAGCGAGCTCTGAAGCAAATTCATTCATTGCCTTGTTTTTGGACAAAACTCAAAATTCTGAACTCACACCACAGAGAGACCGTTTCCATGAAATCCAGAACGCTATTTTATCACCCTTTGTCTGTCCCTATAATCGGACAAAATCAGCATTTTGGACAGTGATTAATCGGATCAATCATTTTAATTGCTTTTGTCAAGGAGAGCAGCCTGCACTGGAAATGCGGCGTTGGTGAAGAAAGGTGGTTGCCTTGTGAGCAGCGGGAAGAAGGAGCCCCGTGTTGTGATGCGGCAGTGGGGGGGAGGACAGTTCTAGCCAGGTATCCAAAGTAAGAGGGGTTAAATAATCCCCTGAGCTATTTGAGCCCCACCAAAGCCCATGGGAGGGAGGAATTAGTAAAGGGTCCCACGGAGACAAGAAAATAGGCAGAACTGGCTGTATTCAGTCCACCTACTCCCAAAACAAGCTGAAGTTTTGGTCTCCCTCACAGTATATTGTTTGTTTTCCTCTTTTTCTTCTTGATGTTATTCCTTATGCCTCCCCAGACTCTCCGGGCTCTTTCGAGATCCCCCACTGTGACACTAGAGACAGACCCAGATGCAGGGGGGTGGTAGGTGCAGAGACCCAGAGGTCCTGCCACCCCTACAGTTGGGTTTAGCATCTCTTTAGAGCACACTCTGCCTTTTTCTGCTCGTATCTCAGTTTTTCTGCCTGTGGAATCAAGGTATAGCTCCATGTGTGTGTGTGTGGCATGGGATAAAGAGGCTGAGTCCTGAGTCCTGGGGGTGGTTTGGGAGAGGTCAGAATAAAAAGACAGACTCAGGATTTCAGACGTGCGGCCACATCTGCCGGTTTAGATATGAGCTGCGGCTGGTCCAGATGCAAGAAAGCCATCAAAAACTACATTATCTGCCAGATTTATGCTCCTATAGAAGCCAGTGGTGGGAAGTAATGATTAGAACACCTTCAAGAGATGTTCTGATGTACACACTGCAATCACTTCCCGGTGGCTGCACAAGAAACCAAAGTACAGAAGCCTGAAATAATAAAGGATCCAGGAGGATCCAGCTTCATGTGCAGGAAAAGTCATCTGAAATGCCTCATGTGCTAATGTGAGAAGATTGAATACGGCCCAGAGGATTTAGGACAGCTTAGAAAATAGCATTAAGGATGAACAGGTTCAAGACTGAAACCAGTGATAGTTTCTAAGTATCACAAAGTCCAGCTCTCATCTACACTTTGGTGCACGCAAGACAAGGTACAGGAGTAACTCTGCATCTCACCAGTCCATCTCGCTGCCGGAGACCAGTCTGATCCTGTTACAAACTGGAGAAGCAGGGCTGGCCCCCAGTGGACAAAACTGGTTTTCATCAGGAAGTGTCAGCGCGTTACAATGAAAGCTTTACTTTGAGAAGATCCTACTTTCTGTGAAAGTGGAGTTGTTCACAGGCACAAGATACAGCTCAGGGCAAAATGGCATGATCATCACAGCCCTTCCTGCCCTTGGGGAAGACACGTGTTCCAGGCCCACTCGGGCAGACCTTTGCAGCGTGGCTTGGTGCCCAAACCACTGCCTTACAGGATGTTCGTGAGGAGCTCCTCACAAATAACTGCACATTCACTGGGACAAGAACATCTTCCATAAGGCAGGGAAGCGCTATGAACCGTTAACCACTGACATGGGGTCTCTAATTGTGATCCGCTCTAATCACCTGCCATGGCACCTCACTAAATCAAGTCATCGATGCCACCATTTCCAACTGCAGTTAAAACAACTTTCATGAGGGAGAATTCACCAAGTTGTAATAGTTCACCAAGTTTACTGTTCTTTTATCACGACTCCATGTTTGACTTCAGTTTGGATCTTTAACTTCAGGCCATGCTGTCTATAACATGAGAGGCTCTCACTCGCCCACTTAACGTGATTGAAATTATGCTAGAAAAAAATCTGAGCCAGTAACCAGGCATCTTGATTCATGGTATTTGTAACATAAAAAATAGTAAGTCCTTCATTTTTTAAAAAAGTGATGACCTGACCCTGTTATTTTAGTAAACTTTAAAAACTGCCCATTTGTGAGTGCATTCTTTTCTCCTTGACTCATCCACACCATCCTGTAATGCTCTGATTGTTCTGTTACACTGTTTTCCACCACAGTAAGGTTGGTCTATCAGGTTGATCCCATCAGATCGGGGACTGGGGGTGCAGAGGTATCTGTCTTTAGCACCACCATCACCACCACCCGCTTCTTTGCGTTGTTCTAGTGATAGGCTTCAGCTTGACCTCTGAGGAGACATTGTTCAACCTTTAGACTGAATTAAAACCAGTGGAGTTTGAAGGTATATGCTGATAGGAAGGTATGAAAGTGCGAAGTAAAATAATTAACTCCAAGAGCCAGGAGGACTGGGTTGTGGCAAGATAATCTGCAAACAGACAGGTATAAGATATTGAAGGTACAGAAAGGCACATAGCATAGAAATGTGAATTTTTTGCTGTTTAAAATGTGATTTCTCAAAAAGCACAACAGACTGCAGTCTGGAACAACAGAAGACACCAAAAATAAAGAGGAGCATCATGTGAAAAGCATAAGAAAGAGAAGACGGAGGAGAGGGAGTAGGAAGGAGCTACCAACGATGGACATGCTAGTAAGGCAGGACTGAGCAGGGACACAAGAGTAGGCAGTCTGTCACTGAAGGCACACGTGTCCTCTGGCTTAATTAGTCCTTGCTAATGGTTATGTGGTGGTCCTACTACCAGTTTACTCCCCCATGTCCTTTCTTCTGATTACGGCACTCACCACCATTACCTAAATATTAGGCAATGTGCGTGCGTGGGGCTTAGGCCAAGAGGGTGATGAGCGTGGATGGGGATACAGCGATGCTGTTACAGCTATTCCAATCTCTCTTCTAGTCAACTGCCCACCTGAGTGTGACTTAAATACAGATGCAAGAGGAGAAAAACACAGTCATCCCACCCTCAATGGAAGGATAAGATGTAAAGGAGACGTGTGAAGGATGAAAGAGCTAACAAAATTCATCTCTCTATCCAGACCTTTATTAGTTCCCTCAGCAGCAAACGAGTCATCTTCTAGCCTTTAGCTGAAACTATGCCTTAACAATTCCAGGCCAGCTCCTGTCCATTGACACAAGATCTAAAAATCCGCACTCCAAACAGCAATTGCTGTAGTAATAACAATACTTATATTTCATTATTTAACCTCATGCTATTTGTTCATGAGGATTAGCGCTTAATTAATTAACAACACTTAGCATTTCCACTTAGCACTCTACCTCTTCAGAGCATCATACAGACAATACCTAATTAAGGGCAGAGCTCCGCAGACACTTCCCATCAGGACTTCCCCCTGACAGCTCTGCGTCCAAGGCTTGCTCACATGGTGTAACGTGAGTTTAAGCTGAAAGCCCTGTTGACTTCACCAGGAACCAGGCGATGCCCTGGCTATCGAGTGACTACCTTTGCAACCTCCTTTTCTTTCCCTGTTGCTCCTGGTTGCTTGCTATTCACCCAGGGATCTAATTATTGGCTAATGTGATGGGTGATAATGTGAACCTTGTATTAGCATTATCTACAAAACCTTCACGCTTCCGTTAGTGAAAACCTTACTCTCAGCCACCTGGCTGAACTGCCTTTGGATAGAAAATGTGTTAACCACAAAAAAACCCCCAGATTATAAAATGTCAAGCCAGAGTTTTTAAGGGAGATGGTGCTTTCAATCCATCAGTCAAATGCCTGCTATGAAAGTGCCTTTCTTGTAAGTACCCCAGGGTGCTAGACAACATCAATAGACAATATAAACACGGAGCTTTTATGGTTCACTTTACAATTGGACATTGACTCTGAACCTGTGAAACAGAAAGGAATTGAATTTCACGACCAAAGAGGATAATGTGCACGGGATTAAGTAGACAACACCGGTAGAAGCAGGAAAGCAATACGGCATGGCTATCAGAGGGAGATTAAATTTACAAATAAGAAACCAAAGGAATAAACCAGTTCTGAGTAAACTCTCATAAACGAGCAGTAGCACTCAGCGCTTCTTATCAAGCCACTGCCTTTTTCAGAGAGTCAAACATGCTGATGGGTTTATTCAAAGCCCATTGATTGACCGGGCCCTGACTATGGGAACTGGACAAAGAAAGCCCTAAATATGTAAAAGCTCCAGCCAAGAGCTGTACGGAAAGAAACTTCCATCCAGACAGTACGGAAACAAACTTCTGCTGGAGTCAAAGTGGAAGAAAAAGAAAACATTCTGCACAGTTCAAGAACTTGTCTGATGCCTCGGAGGATGTGTTGGGAGGGCAGTGGCCTGGGGCTGCTGCTGCTCAGCCCTGCTCCAGGGGAAAGCCAGGGACCCACTACGGCAATGTGGCTCCTCAGGAAGCCCCTCTTGCCAGAGGAGCCACAGCTTGAGAGACACCAGAAATTTAAATGGTTTGGTTCTTTGAAAACTGACCGTATTGAACAGAAGCTGACCTAACCATTTTTGGCACTGAATTCCTCCAGAAGGATAACTGTGTGTTGCTAACTGCAGTGTCTGTGTCCCAAAATATGCTGTGTTTGTGTTGGTGCTAACTTCTAAAATCCTGAGAGTTCAAAATAAAAAAAAAAAAAAACAACAGGCCTTATTATCCCTGAATATAATTTCATTTAAGCTGCAGACGGATAAGACCCTTATTGCTATAGTCAGCCTCAAGCTGAGGGTCAGATACCCATCCCAGGCTTTTCTGGACACGTATGTTTGGAACTCAGTACCTGCCTTGCATCTTCCCCCCAGGCACCACCAATTCTTTTCCCCTTACCCAGCTTCACCTTCAATCCTCCAATATTCCCCTGCCACCAGTTACCACTGTCCAGGACCCCCTTATCTCACACACCAACCAGTCCAGCCAGCCCCACCCAGCAAACACCTCTCCATCACTTGGTTCTCCCGCTTCCCTTACTAACATTTACCACGCAGGACCCACCCCAGACCCACTCCAACCTGCCCACGACCACTCTCCAGGACCACTTCTGCACTGGTTAAGGCTGGGTGCATGGTTACATGTGAATTAGTAAATCATGCACCTTTCTTACAATGAGTTTCCTAAAATGTAACACTCAAGACAAAACCATCAGCTGTGGTCACTGTTGACCCGTTAATTAGCACAGGGGATCAGGCCACCAACAACTGCGTTGTGAAGCTACTATGGAGGCTGATTGGAGTCACTATCTAGGTAACGGTGTTTCTGTTCCCAGCACAAGGCTGTCACGCAAGCCCTTTCTGATGACTTTTGTATTTACATTTGCTGTGCATCTGTCCTGGCATCTCTGAGTCCTGATGTCTTGGAGGAACACAAGCTGAGAAACTTCCTGACTGGGGTCAGCCTCCAGCACTGGGAACTCTCATGGCTGCAGCTCAAGATGTGAAACAAATACGGGCGTAAAACCGTGGTTCAGAGGAAAGCCTGGCATTTGGAAGGCAGTTCCCTACTCTGGTGTATGACAAAAATAGCTCTTTAGATGACTTACGTAATTAGGATTTTCCCTCTCATTCTCCTGTTTTCCTCAGCCTGTACAATGAAGCAGGTTGGCCTGTTCAGCCTGTCCCACGATTTTTCCTCGTGCTGTCATTACCCTGTATTTATATGGTTCTAAAGGGTGTTGGGGTTTCAAAGCTTCATGGGGTTGTGTATTCATTTCTGTTGTTCCCAGGGCTCTCCCCGAAAGGGGTCACAGTGACACGTCCGCAGAGTAGTCAGCAGCAGATGCACGGTGGTCATCACTCTGAGTTCCAGCGTGTATCTCCTCCCCGCTTACAGCCATCAGTGTCTAATGTCACTGGGACAATTTATACTTTTTGGCTACCACAACCTCCTGCAGCAATGAATTTCAGGAGTGATATTGATTGCGTTAAGTCATACATGTGCTTCCCCCGTCGCTTCATCAGAGGAAAGTGCTCCTGCTGCTGCAGCACTGCTGTGCATGGCATTAGCCTGCTCAGGGAGGGCTGGATGGGTTGTTTGGTGACTCGCAGTATGAGACATCTCCTTGCCCAGTGAAATTGCTCAGCACCGGGGTTAATGCTGAAGGGCAGACCAGCTGAAGCTACCTTTAAAGGGCAGGGTGCGCTCCAGGGCGAATATGGTTGACACGGTTACACAAGGTGTAAATTTTACTTACAATTTTATCACTACGCCTATTCTAAGCACAGCCTTTCCATTAATTAACTCTCAGGATTCGATACAGACAATATCAACAAATTTCTGACCAAGGCGTTTTCACAAGTAGCGTCACCCTCCACCCAGCGCAGGTCTCTCACCTTTGTGGTCCACAGCTTGACTGTCCAGTCAAATGACGATGTGACAAAGAGGTGGGAGAAGTCAATTGGACCCACTGCCATGTGACAGTTGATTCCCGTGACAGGTCCTTGGTGGCCTTCAAAAATTTCACCAATGCCAGCTTTACTGCAGGAAGAAGACACACCGGCATTCAGAGAGTGATTTAACATCATTTTTCTTTACTCTTAGGTTCCTGTTTCCCTTTGAAGTTCCATTTAATCTGTAAACCTCTCTCCTTTCAGCAGGGCTTTTCCCTGCAGAGGTTTACTGCTGTGGACACAATTAATGCTCAGGATCCAGCACAGGGACACCTTCTCTTCCTTCTGAAGATTTGCCTTACCCACTTTTACAGGCACCGTCTACTACTGCAGCTTGAAATAACATTTATGTATAATTATAAAATAATTCTAAATTATAATTATACTATAGCTTATGCCTCTGAGTAAGCCATTATCACAAGGAATAACCATTAAAATAAAAATGCAAATATGTTAATGACTTATCATGAACAATTATTTTCCTCTTAAATGTCTAAAACAGCTTCCCACAGGCAACCAATTGAGTCACTAGGAAGCAAATCCTTTTTCACAAGAAGTGAAGGAATTCTTCTCTTCCCATGACCAGTCAGTCATCAGACAGTCATCACTTTGAACAAGGGGAGATGTGCGTTTCATTGGCCCGAGGCCGGACCTGCTGTTAGGAAGGGAAAATACAAGGCTGTGTAGGAGAGAACGTATGCAGTTTTCTTCTTCCTGGAAGCCAAAGACACCAGATCAGTTGTCAGTCGTGTCTCGCAGCGTATACAGACAGGGGAGCCATGAAATTACCCTTTTAGCTACATTGCATAAAAATTGCCAGTGGAAAAGAATACATTAAAAACAGTCACAGCTCTGACAAGGCTGCTGGCCCCGTGCCGGTGTGAGCGTACCCAAAGAGAGGAGGAGCTGCACTGGAGGACACTGGTCACAGAATCCCAGAATCCCAGAATGATATGGGGGTAGAAGGGACCTCTGGAGATCACTCTTGACATTGCTGGTTCATGGGCATCCTCTTGTCCACCAGGACTCCCAGGTCTTTCTCCTCAGAGCTGCTCTCCAGCAGGTCAGCCCCAACCTCTTCTGGTGCAGGGGGTTATTCCTCCCCAGGTGCAGCACCCTACACTTGCCCTTGTTGAACTTCATCAGGTTCCTCTCTGCCCAATGAAGTCCGTCATATTGCCAGCGTGGTGTCCCCTCACCTCTCCTGGTGACCACAAGAGTGTGGCCCCCCTTGGGCTGCCCTGCCAGCCCTCACAGCACATGCTGGAGCGTGGAAACACAATGGGGGTGACAGCAAGAAAGCTCCATGAAAGACAGGAGTGGAAAAGGGGGGTGTTTGTCGATGGGCAGGAGAAGGTTTGCTAAAAAGGTGGGCCAACGAGAGGGTCTGACACCTTCCCACTCTTGTGACGAACAAATCACGCATGTCTGAAAGAGCAGAAGTGAGAAATGCCCTTGGGTGTGCTTCATTTCTCCTGACAGCCCAAGACTAATTCAAATCATCAGCCACCACGCAGCCCATCAGTATAATGCCGAAATAGGTACAATTTCGCAATCCTGGTCAGCCATCAGGCTAAAATGAAAATATTTTAAAATAAAAAATATATTGAACAAAACATATGTAAAACAGCATTTATACAAAATTAGGGATGTGTAATAGATTGGATGTGCTGGATGGCCGTGCCTTGGGGCACACGTGCTCTGGTTCTCATGTGCATGGGTGCCCATGGTGGCTTTTCTTTGATACACGTCTGAGGAGACTGAAGATGGAGCTGAGGATGGTGAAAAATGAAGTGGATTACCATCTCTTGTGAGCGCTTTAGGCCTGATTACCCTGCAACAGAACTGTCTCCTAGGTGCCTCATTCAGCCTGCCCAGGCATAGATACCTACATCTCAGCTGGCTGTCTAGACCTCTGTCTCACCTCACGGGTGAGAAAGGGGCATTTCTTAGGTCCTAGTCATCTCCTTCAGGGAGATGTCTGAAAAGGCAAAGGAAATCAAGCCCTAAGAGCAGTCATTGCTCCCCACACCGTACACAGGGAGCCTGGGGCAACTCCCCCAGGGTTACAGGCTGCGGGACGGATGCTCAGTCAGCAACTCCCGTCCTGGTTGTGCAACGAAGGACAGAAACACCGTGGATCCAAGAGATAAACCATGAAACCCTCTCCACAAACACCTGGCTACCTCACAGCAGTATAGGCAGACAATGTTATTTAAGTACAAAACACCGAGCATCACCTTCCATGGCGACAGGCCGTGTAGACTGTTCCCTCTTCACTGCCCACAACGAAGTTATTGACGTCTCCGGTTGGGAAAGCCATTCCTGTAACCGCCACTGGCTTGGACTTATTGTACACCAGCTCCATGCTCTCCTACCAAAACAGGTCTTCGTTAGTATTATTCTGCAGTTTTCCTTTGGTTTTTGGTTTTTTTTATTTTTTCTAATTCATTTCTAAGTGTCACACAGGGGAGCAGGAGGGGAAGAAGAAATCATCTGACCCAGCCACAGGACTTCTACCGGGTTTCTACACAGGACCTTGCCAGAAGATGTAACGTCACCAACTAGGATGGCTCCTCCCATTCCCGCCACCCTCTGTCACGCGTTTGAGAGCGGCTGGAAAGCACTGGTCCTTGCGACATCATCCAAAATCAGGCAGAGATGACAGGTGAGAATTTAAGGTCAAATGGCATATGCATCAAAGATAATACCTTAAGGGTTACACTTGCCAGCCCCTGGCCCTAATAAAACATGCAGTACCCTTCTATTTACAAACATTTTTGAAATCGGTGAATGTCAGGTAACACATGTAATATCGTGTGCACCTGAGGCATTTATCCAACTGTGCCATTTGACCCTTCCCAGAACAAAATTAAAAAGTCGGGGTCCTGCCCCTACCACCACTCTAAGCATTGCTTTTCAGGGATTTTCTGAGGTAACCACAAACATTCCCTCTAGACTCCACCATCAAGCGACGAACCAGCAAGCATGTTTTCCTTTTTTTTTTTCTTATTTGATAGCTACATTTCAAAGTCAACCAGCATGCCCATTTCTGCTATTGCCAGTACAACAAGCGTGAATGGTCTGTGGCCGGTGCAAGACATGTACACTTTTGAACAGATTCTGCTCAACTCTCAACTTTTTGGTTGTTCAGCCTAAATGATGTAACCCAAGATCCACAAAGGGGCTGAACGATTTAGCAATTTTCATTTTTAGCTATTTAAGTGGGAACGTTTTCTACGTTTAAAATGCCTAAGCTGCTATTCTTCTAGGGCCAGAGCCTGGAGCACTTCCCCCAGAAGGGCTTTTTTGCTGAAGCTGAAGAAAGTGGACATCCCTGTGAGAGGAGAGGGCTGAAAATCCATAGGGAAATACTTCTGCCTGATTTATACTTTCCTTTGAAATACATTTGGTTCTATTAAAAAGGCAAAACGAGACCTGGAAAACGCATCGGCAGAGCACCTGTGGGCCATATATTTCTGTGAAAATCTTCTGGGGTGAGATCATCATTTAGTGGAGACATGGCCAAACACTGTGGTGGACTCTCTCCTCCCAGCACCTACACCATGGCTGTACACCAATGCTCTGTGTCTTCAGACACACTTCAGACACACTTCAGAAACTTTCTGTGTCTTCAGAAAGTTTCAGACATATCTTCTTGATGTTTAAGTCAGAAACTAGGGAAGGGATTCAGGTGCATGAACATAGATCTCTGGGCCATTTAGATCATAGAATCATAGAATCGTTTGAGTTGGAAGGGACCTTAAAGATCATCCATTCCAAACCCCCTGCCCTGGGCAGGGACACCTCCCACCAGACCAGGTTGCTCCAAGCCCCCTCCAACCTGCCCTTGAACCCCTCCAGGGATGGGGCAGCCACAGCTTCTCTGGGCAACCTGGGCCAGGCTCTCACCACCCTCACAGCCAAGAAGTTCTTCCCCACATCTCATCTCAGTCTCCCCTCTTTCAATGTCAAACCCTTCCCCCTCATCCTATGGCTCCCCTCACTGATCCAGAGTCCCTCCCCATCTCTCCTGGAGCCCTTTTAGGGACTGGAAGGGGCTCTAAGGTCTCCTCGGATCCTTCTCTTCTCCAGGCTGAATCCCCCAACTCTCTCAGCCTGTCCTCACAGCAGAGGGGCTCCAGGCCTCGGAGCATCTTCGTGGCCCTCTGCTGGACCCATTCCAACTGGTCCATGTCCTTCCTGTGGATACAGGACTCCAGGTGGGGTCTCACAAGAGTAGAGTAGAGGGGCAGAATCCCCCGCCTCAACCTGCTGGTCATGCTTCTTTTGATATCTCCACTTCTGTTCCAGAAGAGCATGGGTTTCTCCTGGTCCCAGGACACAACTACCAGGCCTGTACTGTTGCCTTAGAGGAGTATGAGCAACACAATCTGACTTTGAAGTTGGCCTTACTCCGAGTAGGGGGTGACTTCCAGAAGCCCCTTCCATACTCAGATTGGACAGTTCTGCTCCCCAGGGTGTCTGAAATGGTGTTTCACACCGTGATGGGATGAGTTGGCCTCCAGAGCTGCTCAGTCTTTCTTTGCATTAACTGCAAAGGGAACCCAAATCACTAGCTTGGACTTGACAGGGACCTAGCTTTTAGGTGGCTAAGGTTAGGATAGAGGAGTCTCACTTCTTGTGTCAACACTGAAAAGCAAGTAATTCGACAGTAATTGCACATTAATGCATGATTAATGGGTGATTAATGGAAGCATTGAGAGGCGTTTCTATGCAGCATTTTGAATCAAGACCAGACCCCATGCTGCTTAACAAAAATAATATTAACTTTTTTTTTCCCCTAAGAAATTATGTATAAAAAAAGAATGATGAAT
Organism: Arenaria interpres; assembly: GCA_013399435.1. NCBI lineage: Eukaryota > Metazoa > Chordata > Aves > Charadriiformes > Scolopacidae > Arenaria > Arenaria interpres. Next base: position 19,596 of record VXAK01015768.1, read on the forward strand.
TGGAGTAGAAGATGTACAACTCCAGAAGATAACACTGAAAAGATGCTTTCCATAGACCTTTTTCAGCATCAGATTCTTTGTGTAGTTCCCATTATTATAATCACTAGTGGTTTGGATGATTTTCCTGGATTTCCTTTCATTTCTGATACAAAGAAGAGGAGGAGGGGAGGGGTTAGAGAGACAATAGCAGCAAACAGTCCAGAATCGGGGCTGGGGTGGCAGGGGGAGCGAAATTAGTCCTAAAACTTTTACTTTGTGTTGTTTGTTCCTTTGGCTACTGAGGGCAGGCAGGAAAGTCGGCCTGGAAAGCCGTGGTGCCTGAGGTGTGCTCGGCAGCACCACAATCCCCTCCGCATTTGTTAAACAACGCTGTGGAGTAAGTACAATTTATACCACAGGCGACTTCTGTAATTACCCTGCTTTAAAATGGATTATTTCATTTTCACTTGAAACTGACCTATGTATTAACGTATTACAATAATTACATGATTTGTGGTAAAGGAAATGGGTTTTGGCTCTCAGCGGAGACGGCTGGAAGCGAGCTCTACTCTTTCAAGTGCATCCATTGGGTTCAGCTTTATAGGACGTGCAGGTTTGGCTTTTAGGAGAAATGTGCCATTTAGCAGGTATCTTGCTCTACCGAAGGTGGGGTTTTTTTTCCCCCATAGAGGTGAAAACAAACCCACCTGTGGAGTTGAGAGCATGTCCAGGCTCCAGGAGCACATTTTGCCATCCGTGGAGACGGTGATGAGATTGTGTGCGTTCTGCGTCCCAACGACATTCACACAATACACAGGATGCTGAAAAGACATGAACAATCAGAGAGACATTCTGACATCTTCACAAATTCCTAATGTCTTCTCCTAATGTTACTTTAAAGAATGATTAAGTAGTCACATAATGCCTGGAAAATACAGGACTCAGCTTTTGCCAGATAGGAATTGTTTTGTGATTTATTTTTTTTTCAATTTAAATTTTTAGAGGTAAATTATGGAGGTGGAAATGTTTTCAAAGTTTCATTTTCCTCATAATAAAACAACCCAGCTGAGTAATGCTGTGAAAATACTGAATTATGCGGATGAGGTTTCACCCACGGGGACATGTATCATTCTACTGATGGCTTTTGACACTGAAAACAGCCAGCAGAAAGAGGCAAATAGTCCAAATGGAATAAAAATGAAAACTTTATTCAAGAAAACAGCTGCATAAAACTTGAACTTTTGCAGAATTTGGCTTGCATGCTAAATATTTGCAAAGGTACTCCAGCAGAAAAATGTGAACAAGTCCATCAGCGTTCTCCAGCACTGGCCAATACACCTTTTTGGAGCTGCCATTCAAAGTGTGGAGTGACCAAATTCAGGGTGTTACACCTGGGTCACCGCAGTAGAGTCATTCCATGGAGGCTGAATTCCACTTAGTATGCAATAACAAAACTTGGCCTGTTCCTTTTCCAAGGAACCTGGTAACATTTTAGACCTGGACTGTCATCTGATATCCAATGGTGACCCGTGAGGGATGGTTCACATTCAGCAGTCTCCAGGGTGAAAAATCTGAACAACAGACTGAACAATAAGATTTAATTTCCTTTGGCCGGTACAAGTGATACTGCTGAATTAAGGGTAAGACATATGCACAAGTCAAGCAAAGAAAAATTGTATTTCTCTGCCTCTTTTGCTGATGACTAGAAGAGTTGTGTCCGCAGGAGGAAAAAGTGCTTTTCACTAATACTTTTCTTACTTAAAGAAAATTAGGACCAAACTTACAAGAGTCCCCTACAGAGCTTCTAAGCCAACTCCGTGCAGGGTTAGGAACCTAGAATTTTCTCCTGCTGAAAGGAACAGCAGAACTACCACTTCTTTTAGACTCCTTTAAGATTCAGTCACCTGCCCAGTCCATAGGTAAAGGCAGAAGCACTGGCGAGTTCTTGAGTTCAACACCTGAGGGGGCTCAGTAAATGTTCCCCCTGCACAGAGGGCAGCACCTGGATGCAGAGTGTGTGTACACACACCGAAGGTGGACTCAGAAATGGTACCTTGTGCTCAGAACCCACCTGTAGAAACCAGTAAGTTGCCAGGTCCATTCTGATGCTGATTTTTCTCTTTTTTTCCCCAAGATTGCCAAGCACCTGGTTTCCCCCAGATTGTCCAATGGGCCCCAATCTGAGCCTCACCTGTGTCTCATGCTCTTGCCCTCGTACACCAGGTTTTCCTCCTGCCCGGAGGTGAGCTAATGACCACAGGCCTAAATATGATGAGTGCACTCTGATCATAGAATTGTCCAGGTTGGAAGGGACCTTTAAGATCATCGAGTCCAACCATCAACCCAATACTGACAAAAGCCATCACTAAACCGTGTCCCTCAGCACCACGTCTGCCCGGCTTTTAAATCCCTCCAGGGATGGTGCCTCAACCACTTCCCTGGGCAGCCCATTCCAAGGCTTAATAACCCTTTAAGTGAAAAATTTTTTCCTAATCTCCAATCTGAACCTCCCCTGGAGCAACTTGAGGCCATTTCCTCTTGTCCCATTGCCTGTGACTTGAGAGAAGAGACCGACCCCCCCTGGCTACACCCTCCTTTCAGGAGTTGTAGGGAGCGAGAAGGTCTCCCCTCAGCCTCCTTTTCTCCAGGCTGAACAACTCCATACTGATGCATGAAATTCGCCCAGTCCCATTTTCTAATGGCTGTTTCACCCCCCCTGGTGCAGATGGGCAGGTACAGAGTGGGTGGGAGGAAGCTGAAGAAGGCAGTGGAGCATCTAGAATACGTAGGGGACAGGGAAAGAGCAAGCCATGTCATTCCAGCAGCACCTCAGTGGTGCCAGATCTGGCTTCAATCAGGGTTACCAGCCATCAATTTCACACACAATAAAACTCATGGCCAAAATGAAAAAAAAAAAAAAAAAGTAAGGAAAAATGGATGAAAAAGACACCCAAATGTATGTAACAGAAAGCCTAACCAGGCTCCTTCCTTTCAAAGGGTGGCTGCCAGCTTGCTTTTATTTATTTTGGAAATGAAATCATCATGCAAAAGGGTTTTGTCTTAATTAAAATTTCCTGTTGTCCCCAAGTGCAGATGTGTGGTGGGTGTGAAAGGAAATTAGTGAGTAAGCTGTGGGTAGAATTCTCTTTCCTGGTGAATCCAGGCGGCAATCAGTGATACTAAACTTCAGGAAGGCTTAAGTCAGTGACAACAACACACTCTATCTGTTTCAAATCAGCAAAGCAAGAGAAAGAAAAGAGAAAAATCCTTCTTTTTTTTCACATATGGCATAGGTTCCAATTAAAAAATGACTATTCAACTCACGTATCTAGCCGTACATAAAGTAACATTGCTGCAGTGGAGTTGTCTTAATTTAATCCTTTTCTTTTTCCCTTGGCAGCTAAGATTCAAGCCAGCCTTTTGCAACCAAGATTTCGCTTACAGTTTATGTAAGTGATTCCTACATATGAACATAAAGTAAGCATTCTTTTATTGTAAAAGCTGATCACTCCTTAAAAACAACATGCTTCCTCGTGTTAGACCGTGTAAACACTTATTTATACCAATCCCTGACAGCGCATAAAGTGCCCATCCACAACTGAAATTCATTTATTTATATTTGTCGAAAGCAAAACATCACATATTGTTCTATTGCAATAATAAAACCAGTTTAATATGTAATTCCAGGAGGTACATTTTTCTGTTAAACGTTTTTTTCAGTGTAAACAAATTACTTCCCATTAATCTTTTTTTTTTTTCTTCCTACTAGATTTCGAGTCCCAGTTGTTCCGTTTTCAGTGACAGCCAGCTTCTTGCCACTAGTTTTCTGCTCTGCTACATCTCTAAATAGCACTGCCAGGAGAGACTGGGGGGCGTTTCATGCAGATTCAACAACATTGCTGGGGACAAAACAAGCAAAACCACTAGGGAGAGGAAACAGCAATGCTGTAGTTGCAACCTGTGGCACAGATCATTAGATTATTACATCAACATCCATGATAGATGAAATTTAGGGAATGATACTTGTGCTGCCTGCCTGCTAAGCGTGTTCTGTGCGCATCTGCCATTTTTGTAATAGAAGAGACTTCCCATCATAATGCTGAATTTTTTCTATTAATTCACATGGGTTCTGGAGTTGTCTTTTAACTCTGGGGACTATGTTGTCACAGTCAACTAAAAGCTGAACCTTGATCTGCAAATTCCAAAGATAAGAATCACAGAATTGTAAAAGCTGGAGGTGCAAAAGACGCATCACTGTGTCTGATCCTTGCTCTGCTAGAACAAAATTATTCTTACCTCTCAGAGTGCTTTGTGTGGTTCAGTTTCTTTCCTTTCAGGAAATCTGCATTTTTCTGCATTCTTATATGACACTATTCCGTTTTTCTCCTCCTTTCAGCCTTTCAGCCTCTTTCAGCAGAAAACTTTTCTGCTTCCCACTCAGGAATGGTCCCAAGACCGCTCCCAAGATGAGATACATTTACCATCCACAGAGGACACCTTCCAGCTCTTCACACCTTCCCCCTCGTCCTAGGGCCCCCCTCCCTGATCCAGAGTCCCTCCCCATCTCTCCTGGAGCCCCTTGAGGGACTGGAAGGGGCTCTAAGGTCTCCCCGGAGCCTTCTCTTCTCCAGGCTGAACGACCTTAACTCGTTCAGCCTGTCCTCATAGGAAGATAATCTTCTGACCTGATTGTCCAAAGTGTGATGGTTAAGCACTTATAGGAGGTGGTTGTACATCTCTCTTATCTATTTCTTTCCTTTCAAGGGCCACACTTCTCTTTTTGTCTGTGTGGCAACCAGCATCGTAGAGACAACTAGACAGGTCATTTTACCTGCCAACCTTTTCCTCTAAGGAAAGGAGAAGATGATTTTCATCCTTACCGTGTGAGCAGCAGCAGATAAGGGAGTCCTCTGAACTGGAGTGCGCCTGTGGCTGCGATTATCCCACAAGACAATTTGGCCAGAGTATGTTCCACCAACGACAAGGTTTGGGTGAAACCGGGCAAAGCAGACAGACATCACAGAGGACTGTAGTAAAACAGGTAGAGAAGAAGAGAGAGATTACATGGTCAGTCACCTTCAATTCTCTCCTTAAGGAAGCATACTGTAATTAGCATTTTGTATTTTAGAAATCACTGTGTGAGCTCTGTTCATACTCCTCGCGTGCTGGTAATTCTACTAAAGCCAACAGGACACATGCAAAGAGCAAATTTTGACCCCAAAATGCGTAGTTCCATTAGTCCTAAGGAAAATATGGACCTTAGGATGAGTCTTAGCATGATGCTAAAAACCTGAGATAATCTCTCCATCACAGTAATGTCAAAGTACTTAATTTCAGTTCCAAAAGCAAGAACTTCAAGCAATCAGATGCCAACCCAACAGAGGGCGGCATCCCGGCCCATGATTTCCCATCAGGGAGAGCTCTTCCCTGGTTGCTCCTCTTGCTTTTAGCTCTCAAACAATTTGAGGTGAGTTTGTGAGACCCTCCAAAGTTCACCTCAGGGTGCGTTGCCTTAAGAACACCAGCTGAGGAGCTGCATCTCATTGCTGGGTCAATGACTGATTTCTCTGCTACAGAGAGGTCCTCTTTCTTCTAACAGCAGAGGGAATCACACTTTCCCTTGCACTGTTTGAGCAGAAATGTGTTTTTCCTCTTTTCAATGACAGCTGAGCTGGTTTTGTACATTTGTACACCAGACTGGTGTGACAGTTACCCTGGCTATGGGGTAGAGTGCCCCACAAGCCAGCATGGAGCTGGGTATCCATCCCAACCACCACCTTGCAGGCTCTTTAAAATAGCACACAACATCTGAAGTCCTCAAGTGAACAGTCCCCAGAACCTTCGTGTGCCAACAGGCTCCAGCCAAGAGCAACAAGCTCTAACTCCATCCTCTTTCTAAGGAATTATTTCCCGTTTTTCTATAATTGGTCCTGGATGTTATGCCTTTGTTTTATGCAAATTGGAGAGTAAAAGTTACAGCATTCATATAATTTCCTGAGAATTCACATACTAATAAAGAAAGTTTGCATACAGAAGCAAATGCCATTTTTTCATGGGCAGTTTTCGTGATGCTTAGAAGCCACAAAGCAAGTCTTGAACCGCTGCAGCAATTCCAGTCAGAAACTGAAATTCAGTGTTAGCGGTCGCATTCTTAAAAATTCATTTTCTGGCTGTTTCCAATGAGTTTTGGTAACCAATCTTTATTATAGTTTAATGTCTGGATATTTTGAAGTGGTGACTTTCCTAGGTGTGAGCCCCTTTTCCAGAGGGTTAACTAAACCACCATATTCCAGTTGCATTAAAAAGCATCGCAGACATTTAAGAAAACTTTGTTGAACTGGGAATACAGGAGCTGCCGAGCTGAATGAGACCTGATGCCTGCCTGGCAGGTGACCTCATCTCTGTCAGGAGTGGATGGAGTTGTAAAATCTCTGACGTGGGCAGATGTCTTCCTTCCTCACTGCTCCTCACCCTGATCTCTAGCGGCTGGAGACTGCTTTGAACTCTTACACTAGAGGTTTCAACCCCCTTCTGATGGGGCTAGAATTAATTATACTAGCTCTTGATGTCCATAACTAGGTTAATGAGAATAAATCAAAATGTGAAGTTGAAATAGTTTTTACTGAATTCAAGTGCCCACCTCATATCTATTATTTAAAGCCAGATTATATGTTAAATTAACTTGGTAGACATACTTACAGCATACAGCAGTAAATTCAATGCTGGTTTTTTTGACCTAATAAAATCGCCAAGACAATGAAATAAGCTGCCAGTACTCTGAAATGAAATTAGTGCCTTCCCTACTCTCTCTGGATTCTTGTGCCTGTTCACTGGACACCTTTGATCCCTTCCACTCTTGACTAAAACTTTTGCATATGTTTCTCTGATGTTATATAGACTAGTGTCTAATGACTAGATGATTAGTACACATAATTGCCTATTTTAGTCCAAATCTAAGTGCTTGGGCACAGCAATTACATTATGGTCAGCTGTAGCAACCAAAAGCAGTTTCCAAACACCATTTCCAAAGGACCTATGAACTTGCCAGATAAGAAAACTTAACCCTGAGAAACAGGACTTCAGGACTGCTAAGAGGGGCTTAAAACCCAGCTCCAACGCAGCTGCCGTCCGCTTTCCACAGATCCCCCATACATTATAATTAAAACGACCCTACAGCACATGTTCTACATTTTATCTCTTTGTTTAATGGCTTCATGAGTTGTTTTAATCAACCCCTCTCGTTCCTTATAACCAAGCTGACAGATATTCTTACATGGAGTGAAATAGCCAGATGATTTTAAAATAGTACAGCTCCACCACTGCGTACACCCTGCAGCAGCTACACGGCTCCACATGTATTTTAAGAAACCCCAATTCAAACAGTCATTCCACAACAAAGTTCTCAGTTTGTCCGAAACAAACTCGGGAGACTCCGAAGCAGGGCAAAGCAGCCAAGTGGACAGTGTATTTTTAAATGTTGTGTTTTCATGGTTAGCGTGTTTTTGAATTTAGAATTCCAGAATACAGTTGAATGGTCAGGACATAAACTGCTAAAGTGTGTTTTTCATAAAGTTCAAAAATAACCTACAGGCGTGACACGGACTTAAGCCCTCTGCGCTGCTTCTAGTTTCACATATCGCTCCAAAGTAACTCGTGCTCTTCAGCTGATGAAATGTTCACATCCTTTTAATTATGTCAATATTATTTTTCTGCCGAGGAAAAACTTCCGTCAAATATTAGAATTTAACAATTTAAGAACTCCACTCCATAGCACTTAATACAGTGATTATTTTCTTAAAGTTAATGGCAGCACTCAGATGAGTAAGGGCTGTAAGAACCAGCCCATTCATTTAACAGCTTTAAAAGCATTCATTTCTTAGCCTTAATGGGAGAGAGCGGCAGACAGGTCTCCAGTCTGTCTGAGCAGCTCTGTGCTCGAGGAGAGCGGCAGAAACCATTCCGTGTGAACCTCTTCTGCCTCCAGGCTGCCTCTCCTTTGCCTCTATTCAACCTCCTCTAAAAGAGAGTTTTGCCACTGACTTCAAAGGGGGAGGAACCAGCGCACGGGTCAGGTTCTAAAATAACCAAGTATCCCTCTTTGCACGTCTACCACACCGTTCCAGAGAAATCTCACGGCCCTTTCCAATAAGGACGGTAAAGCTTCCCAGTTTTTCAGTCAGGAATATTTTATCTGCTGTAGGTGCTTGGTTCCCCATTGCAGAGGGGAGAAGCAGCGAGTTTCACAGTGCACAGGAAGAGTGCATAAAGAAATGTCAGAGGGATCATTACACAGGGAGATGAGTGTCCACGGTACAAAAGTGGCATTTAGAATCATAGAATGGTTTGGGTGGGAAGGGATCTTAAAGCCCCCCCAGTGCCACCCCCTGCCCTGGGCAGGGACACCTCCTACCAGACCAGGCTGCTCCAAGCCCCCTCCAACCTGGCCTTGAACCCCTCCAGGGATGGGGCAGCCACAGCTTCTCTGGGCAACCTGGGCCAGGCTCTCACCACCCTCACAGCAAAGAAGGTCTTCCCCACATCTCATCTCCATCTCCCCTCTTTCAGTGTCAAACCCTTCCCCTTGTCCTATCAAAGAGATTTAGAACAGGAGGTTCCCAGCATTATCTTTTTATAGGTGCCACAGAGCATCTGTGTCTGCAAGGACCTGCAAGAACCCCAGTGGTTGGTCACCTTCATTCCTCCCCATCACTCTGTGAGGTGAATAATTTCATTAGTCACTTCAGCTTAATGCTCTGGTGTTTTCCCCCTCCATGCAAATATAATCTACTGGGTTTAGCTTTGTCTCTCCTCAGCTTTCCCAGCAACCCTGCTGAGGTATTGCTGGTACTGCTGGCTTTATGATCTTCCACCCTGATCTTCTGCTCCTGCGTCTTGGCCATGGTTTTCTGGTGGTGCTGCTGCCTCACCCTGCCCTGGGTGCTCTACCTGTCTGTAGGGGCCAGCATCTCTCCAAGGGCTCTCAGACGAGCCACCGAGCCTCCATTCACTCCAGGTGGGACCACAGCCCCGGCCAAAGGGAGAGCCATGCCCAAGGCTGCTAAACCTGAGATTTGGGTCCGGAAAATGGGAAACCCTCCTCCTGGATGTTGCAAGAACCGTCCAGAGAATGTAATTGAGGAATAAAGCATGCAATGCCCATGCTCTTGTCATGGCAAAGAAGAGGGTTGGCCTCAGGAACATCAGTGCTTGGAGAGGCCTATTTTGGGAGCTGTTGGCCCATCTTGGCCCAGGTGGGGGAAGCAACTGCTCAGCTGCCTCCTCCTCATCCTCTTCCTCACTGATGCTTTCCACTCCACCAGGTCCCGAGCCCTCTTCAAATGGCAGGCAGAGATGGTTTTTATTTTAGCAGCTTAATCCAGCCCAGATTTGGATTAATGGTGGTATATCCCTCCAACCACAGATGCACATGCTCGGGACAGACAGCCATTGGGATTCTCCTTGCTGAGAAGCCTGACCTCAGTACCCACATCTGATGCCTGTGAGGCCCCAGAGAGCCAGCCGTCTGTGCTCATGGCCGTGGATGCGGATGGCACTCTGCCCAGCCACCAGCTGAACAAGTTCACACAGACCTGGGTGCTAAACAATAATGACTTTCAATAGGATGACGACTACTGCATCCAGGGAGACCTCTTCTGCAGGAAACCTCCCCCGTAGGCCGGTGCTGCCATACTGCTGCCATATGCCTACACTTGACACCAGATGGATCTCAAAACAATACTTCCTCAGTGGGAAGAAGCGATCTGAGGAGTTCACAGGCGTTTCTAGACTCCAAAACACCAGGTTAGATTGCAGCAGGCGCTCAGGAAACTCCTGGGTAGATCTTCTAGCTGAGCAAACACATGTGAAGAAGCTCTATGGTCTGAGGCACACTAGTACAGGGCAGTCTAACACAGACAACAGCGGGCAATAAAATTAACTGCAGCTGAGATGAAGAGGCAGATCTTTTCCATGCTTGAGGGAATCAGCTTAGAGGGAGTGAGAACAGAGGGACAAAGCTGTGGTACTGCCACTTAGCCAGAACCACGAGAAGGTGCCAAACTCATAGTCCTTTATCTACAGGAACTGAAGAACAACGACTGGCCCTCTGATCACCTGTGCCCGCCATCCTAAGGAATTAATAAATAAAGACAAAAGGCAAAAGTACGTGTACAATTTACTCATAACCTTTTGCTCTCACTCCCCCTCATTAAGAGCAGCATTTAAAGAGTCTAAGCACTCCCAGTCCCCCTGAGACCTGCCCCAGTTTCTTCTGGCCAGAGAACTAGGAGATCATCTCCTCAGGGTTGCATTGCTACACAGGCTCATCTGTGGCCCCAGAACAGAGACAGACGATAGACCTTAACTGCAAAAGTGGATTAAAATCCTCATCTGGAAACAAAACAGCAGCTGAGTTACTAAATAAAGCCCTTTTCTTTTCCTGCCAGGCCAAGGAACTGAGCATCAGCGTGGAAAGAAGCGGTATCAGATCTGAACACCCACCAGTTTGTCTGGTTTAGTGCCCTATTACTTCCTTTTTGCACCACAAAAGAAGGTGTGAGATACCTTGAAAGACACAATTCTAAGGTGGCTTTGCCCTGGTTACCAAGATACCTGGATTTGTGCACTGAAATAGACTCTATGTTCCTTCCAAGTGTCTCGCTTAGTTTTAGTATCAACTGTTATGAATCTGGATATTTCTGTGTTTCACATAAATATCTTCATATAATTAATGGTAATAAGCAAACGGCACAGAGGATAGCACCAGAATTACAACTGTTTTTCTCAATTAAATTTGAAAAGGTACCTAAAACATGATTTATGTGTACAAAAACCTTTACCAAAGAGGTTAACCCATAATTCTAAAGGGTTTAAATGCCTTAAAAGACTTTTGTATTGCTCCCCCCAACTCCCTTCCTATTCAACTACGAAATAGCATTTAAAATATTTTGTGCTAGAGATTATTTGTGGTACCATTCATCTTCTACTAAAAATAAAACAAAAACAGTTGACATGCTTCACGTATTAAAAAAAAATAAATAAAACCAAACAAACACTTCTTCAAACCAAATGTCAGAATCCTGTTTAATTAAAAAAAGGAAGTTTATACTTGGTTATGGTGTGTGTCGACATCTATCCCTTTGATTTACAAGAGTACGGACTGGAAAGAACAGATTGCTTTATTCAAGAGAAAGAAAGGAGGGAGGGGGGCCCAGTGTGACAGGAAAGAGTGTAGGCTGTATTAACTTCAGTGCTTGTTAAAACATGAAGGATTAATGGTAGAAAGGGAGGGAAGAATTGTGAATGTCTCCAGTTTAGGATCTTCAAAAATGTTTGGGGATTCTAAGAATGTCTCACCCGACCACATGAAAGCTGCGCAGAGAGGCTCAGCCACACGACTGCTCTAAATCCAAAGCTGGTATTGCTCCATTTATACCATCAAACCAATGGAGCTGAAACACAGCCACAAATTAAATTTATTTTTATTGAAAAAGTACTAAGTCCTTAAAAAGAAGGAGAAGAGTATGTCAGGAAACACAGCTCTTGCTCTTGGCCGAACTCACAGGGTAGGTAACTCTGACATGGAATCATAGAATGGTTTGGATTGGAAGGGATCTTAAAGATCATTGAGTTTCGAACCCCTGCCCTGGGCAGGGACACCTCCCACCACACCAGGTTGCTCCAAGCCCCCTCCAACCTGCCCTTGAACCCCTCCAGGGATGGGGCAGCCACGGCTTCTCTGGGCAACCTGGGCCAGGCTCTCCCCACCCTCACAGCAAAGAAGTTCTTCCCCACATCTCATCTCCATCTCCCCTCTTTCAGGGTCAAACCCTTCCCCCTCATCCTATGGCTCCCCTCCCTGATCCAGAGTCCCTCCCCATCTCTCCTGGAGCCCCTTGAGGGACTGGAAGGGGCTCTAAGGTCTCCTCAGAGCCTTCTCTTCTCCAGGCTGAACCCCCCCAACTCTCTCAGCCTGTCCTCATAGGATATCTGTGTCCTATAATATCTATGTCCTATGACATCCATGTGTTATGACATCTAACCTCGACATCTAATCTCAGCGCTGACACCCGAGCACTGCAGCCGAACCAAAACACTCTGCCCGGGTCCACAGAAAGGCAATACCCGGGCTCACATCTTCATTTGGAGCAGGGCAGAAAGCTGGAGCTTTCAACCTTTATCTCCATAAGTGGAGGTTCAACCCGTGTAAGGACAAGAATAAAATAATCAGAAGAAAGTCCACCAGCTGCTTTGCCAAAAGGGAATCTGCACTTTGGCACTTTTGGAAAGCGTGTTTGCTAATGTTCTTCCTCCTGAGTTGGGATGACTCAGAAAAGCAGCAGAACTGTTTGCTCGATTGCAAAAAGCAAATAAACACGATACTTCTCCAACGGCGCATGGGGAGACCCTGCCTGCTGGATCTACGACTGCAATTACGAATCAGCTTGGTAATCCCCAATTACTACGCATATGTGCACGCCTGAGAATATAGCCTTTGCTGAATAACCTACTTTATCTGTTAGACTGGGGATGAAGGAACTAAAGCCCTGAGAAATAAGCAGCAGTTTCAGAACAAAAAAATCAAGCACATGAAAATCAGGTTTTCTTTCCACCCAACTGCTTGCACGCCAAGTACCCAAATTCATCCTTTTTCTCTGGTTAGGAATTGGCTGCTTATCCAATTGCAGGGTCAAATCCTCAATGTCCATGCGCCTGCCTGTTGGAGAAGCAAGTTCTTCCTCATTTTGTCTGTTTGATTTAGGCCAGCTCAGGGCATAGGTGACAGTGTCACTGCCTGCCACCACCCATAACAGCGGCTGCAAGGACTTGGGGACAGAGACTGCTTTGTTACAATGGGTTTGTACCAAATTCCTTTCAAAGGCATCTGCCCAGTTGAGGCCTCTGGGATCCACAAAATAATAACATAACATGAAAAATTCCCTTGGGTAAGAAGCTGTTCTTACACTGAAGAGTCTTCACTTGTTTTCTGAAAACAAGGGGCTGGTGGCAGAATGTTCCTACCAACCACCTGATATCTTTTAGAAATAAGTCATCACCCACATTAGATATGACAAAACAGAAGGTGTCTGGCACGTTTCTACTGACGCTTCTGATACTGTTAACTAATGGTTGCCATTTTCACACAGAGGGAAATTCCAACAGATTTTAGAAGGTAAAATCTCTGGTGAATTGCAGCCTGAATAATTTCCTAGTGATGACACCTTCTTGACGTTCTGCCCACGTTTACATTTAGTCACTTTGACTTCTGCTTTAAAAAGCACCTCAGACACAAAAGGCGTCCATCCACGCACTGCGCACTGGCTGGGTGGTGAGACAAAGGTATTTAAGTGCTGCAAAGTGCCTTGGCAAATCCCACTGCTTGCCTTTCTCTTCACCTTGAGGCACCCAACCACGTTTATAAACCTAGCGCAGCATCACTGGGATATAAATTAATGTCCTCACCATTTTGGTCTGCCAGCAGCCAAAATTCAGATTCAGCAGCAATCAGTTCCCAACTGCATTTCATTGTTAATTCATGGCAAGATGCGATTTTCTGTTTGCTATGGAGGGTGTATAGAGTTTTCCTTCTGACAGTAAGTAATGTCAGGTTGCAATTTTCACCCCTTTTTTTTTTTTTTTAAGGTCAGAAAAGGGCTTATTGGACTGGATTTCTAATATTAAAGGGCCATTTAACACAGATAGTTCCCCCAGATGAAGAATCATGCAATCTGCATGATGGCTTAGTTGTGTTGGACTCAGAACACCAGTAAGATAAGTTACAATGAACTCTCTGCAGCAATTCACGAAGAAACAAAAGATTCTACATTCCACTTTTCATCTCCATTGAAATGCTTAATTCTCCGTTCCCCCCAGACTCTAAAGAAATATGCTTAAGAACAAGTTCTTTGCAGAATTTTGGGGGCATTTTAAGTAAGACACGAACAATTGCTGTGGCAAATACCCCTAATGCCATGCACTGAGTCTTCAAAACTATACCCTACGCACAGTCTGCTGTGTATGTGTTCAATCTACTGTAAGTACATGCTGATAACATAAAAGGAATGGAAACTGATGCTTGCCTAATCCTCTCTCATTCTCTTTAGCACTCGTTTTGGCAAGGTAGAGCAGAGATTGCAGCGTTCAGTGCCAGAAGGTCCTGAAGGAGGCAGAGTATTTAGTACAGGACAAGTTTCAAAAGCCATCTCTGTGTGCATAGCCCTAAAGCACTGTTTACATCTCCATGCATTTTGATCTACATGAGGATGGCAGAATAGAGATAGCAAGATCAGAGTCCATAGTGGAAAAGAGAGGAAGCATTCAGTTTAGCCTGTTTTGACACTTGATGGCACGTTCTGGAAATATCAGAGTTGGACTTTTCAGAGCACATAGAGATAGCCAATTCCAGGCTTGGAGAACAGGAATAGAAACATGAGCTGTTCTTGAGCTGTGGTGGTAGCTTGGTGGTTTCTATGGCAGCAGTCCCCCAAACCACGCATTTAATCAACCAAACTATGTGAAGCCAGAGATGAATTAGAAGCCAGTACAGATGCTGCAAGAACAATTATCTACAACTCAGCCTGTGAAGCTGGGCACAGCGGTCACAGCTGCTAATAAAGGAGTTGCAGTTAAATCTCAAGTGTGACACTTGGTCCAGACCCCCTGAATAAGCACACAGGCCGTGAGAACCCAGGCACAGTCAGAAGACTGGACAGATCAGACCAAGAATACTTCAAGACCACAGCTCAGGAAAGAACTTATCTTTTTTCAGAAGGATGTCTGTCCATGAACTTAATTGTAAGTAATTTTTCTAAGTCCCTCATGACTTCAGTGACTCAAGAGCTGTTCTCACGGCCAAGCAAATTGCCTAAATGGGCTTTCTTGATGTAGGACTTGTGAGAGCCAGTGACCTCCTTTCAGAGAGGAAGGAAGGAGGTCCTCATGTTCAGCTGACACTGGGGAGGCTCTGCAGAATCAGAGACAGTCGTGGCCCAGCTGCCTTCTGCATAACCTCAGAATCCCAGGGAGAAGGAGCATGAAGTGTCAGGGACAGACTCACAGAATCACCGAGGTTGGAAGGCGCCTCTGGAGATTATCTAGTCTAACCCATTGCTCAGAGCTGGGTCAGCTGGAGCAGACTGCTCAGGACTGTGTCCAGTTGGGTTCTGAGTATCTCCATGGATGGAGACTCCATGATGTCTCTGGGCAACCTGTGCCAATGCTCAATCACCCTCACAGTAAAAGAGGTTTTTTTTTCTTTTGTTTAAATGCAATTTCCTGTATTTCTAATTTTGCCCATTGCCTCTTGTCCTGTCACTGGGTGCCACCGAGAACAGCGTGGGTCCATCCTCTTTCCTCCCCCATCGGATATTTGTACACACTGAGATCTCCCTGAGTTTTCTCTTGGCTGAGCAGTCCCAGCCCTCTCACCCTCTCCTCAGATGGGAGATCATCCATTCCCTAAATCATCTTAGAGGCCCTTTGCTGGACTTGCTCCAGTATCTCCAAGTCTCTCTTGCACTGGGGAGCCCAGAACTGAATGAATCTCTACTTACTGGGCCCCTCTTTACTTATCAAGGACTTTGACTGAATGGAGCTTTGCCTGATCCTGGAGATAGGTTACTCGATTTTCCAGGTTAAGGCTATGAGGAGACTTCTGCAGGAAGTCCTATGGCAGCAAAGGGACAACGGTATATCTCATTTTACTTGTTTCTAAGCTATTGGCATTTTGTACTCTGTAGTCTGTGTCACTTGGGCAAACTTCTATCAGTTCACTGTCAAAATAATTACAGTAATCTTTTCTTATCTTTTTGATTTAATTGTAGCTTCTAGTGAAGACTGACAGGCTATTATATTTGCCCAAATCCATCACTTTCACTGATGTATCATTTATAAATAGTGTCACTACATCATTGGAAATAATTGAAAACTAATTAAACATTGCACATAGATATGGGGATTGCGAGACTGAGAGGCACAGATAAACAGCTATCTAGTGGAAGTGCAGAAGGTAAATCAGGCAAGAATTAGTATTAAGGGCAGGAACATGAGTTGCCTTCGCACTGTTCATGTCTCCTGCAGCAGATGACTGTACAAACTCTGATAGGAGTCACCTGGCTCTGCACCCAGAGAGCATTATGGAGCAGCTAAGGCCATGCAGGGGTACTTCCCGTTACACACCCAATTTTTAATCCCTCTTTCTCCAAACAAACCTTAGTTTCCTGCAATTTCACATCCCTCTTTCCTCACCTGCAAGGTTCTGCAGTTTGGTTGCTGCTATTTTTTCCCCATGAGTAGTCTTGGGGGGGGAGGAAGGAATGAGAGAAGTGTTTTTCCTGTCTCGGGGTCCAGGCCGTAGTTACAAGAAATCAGCACAGTTACGCCAGCTTATGTTTTCTGACTCCCGCAGTCACAGAAAACCACATCTTGCTCGAAACCAGCTCACCTGGGTCATCCGTTCTCACCAGAGATGGGACATTTTATAACGCATCACTCTTCTGCCAGGAGGAACGGATTTACCCCAGACAGCTCATGGCAAACAGCAATTCTGCACAGTTCCTGCACATCATTGACTCAGTTCGGACTTGGCTTACTCTATTTATTTACAGATGCAAACATGAGATAGCAAATGTTAAGCATGTTCCTCTCCGCATGAAATGACTGGTGATTCAGCCTGTGCTCATGAACAATATGGAACTCGAGTGGAATTGACATTTATCTCAGCTACAAAAATACTAAGCGTTGCTGTAGGAGCAATCAAAACGAGTTAATCACAGCTCCCAATGTACCCTGGCGCATTTTGCTGTGGAGATAATGAAAACACTCTGAACAATATGACAAGTTTCTAAAAGCGTATCACCTCTTGCACGTAGGCCATTTGCTTGTCATCTTACGCTACCATAAAGGTACTTAAACTTTTCTTCCCCAATATTTTTCATGATAAAGACAATCCTGTTTTAATAAAATGTCATGAGAAAGGTCTGCTTTGTGAAAGTTAAATCGATGGCATTTGTCATCACTCGTATTCCGTTGTTACGGTTATATGGTGGATCATGAAATTTTCGCAGAACACTACGAATGACTTCATACGGGCACTTATTACTAACAAAGGCTCCCTTTTTATAATCGTCATTATGACAGTGGCAGTGATTATGACCTCACTATGCAGAGTAGCGCTCGTCCAGTAAGGATCCCTGGGCAGTCTCTGAGGGAGCTGACAGAGACCCCCCTTTTGCTGCTTCCTGGAAGACACTGGAAACGTCTTCCAAGGATAAGCCGGCATCTTCGCCAGTCGGCACGTGCTTCTGCCTTCCCTTTGTGGGGAGCAGGGAGCATTAATCATCATTAAATCAATGGTGCCCGTATAACAAAAGTTCTTTTCAGGGAAGTACTTGTCCATCATCCAGTGGGGGCAGAGGGTGGAAAACTGTTGATTTTAGACCGAAGGCAGAGGACAGTTGTATCCCAGGCTGTAATGATGGATTCCTTGGTTTCTGGGACCTTTTACAGCACTTCGGAAGAGTAACTGGTTTATATTTTGTGCCAGGTGACACGGAAAGAGGCTTCACTCCTCACACAGAGCTCCCACAGAGACAAAACTCACGAGGTGAAAACAATTTTCCCGAATTTGGACCAAATGTACTCTCCACTGCCAGTCACTTGCACCGAGCACAGTTCCTTAACCCAAACAGAAAAGTCGTGCCTATGGCTGTTTATCCATCATTTGCAGTGGGGCCGGGAAATTGCGTGGTGGTTTATATCCTTTGTGGAAAACGATTCTGTGGAAGGATCCCAGTGACTTACTGATTTCACATCTGATCCTGCATCTTGTGTTCACCCAAACCCCTCTTAGCACTGGGAGTTTCAGATATACAAGAAAAACTTTAAAATGTAATGTTCACATCAACAAAGGAAAGTTATGGTCTTTTTTCCCTTCCTTCCTCCCTTTTTCTTAAACTATTTTACGTTAGGTCATGTTGAAATGCAACTAAATCAACAACTACGAACCTATAAAACACCCTCAAGAACAATTGCAGGATTTGGTGATTTTTTTTCTCTGCAACTTTGGGATAGTTTGACAAATCTGCATTTTTTTCTCAACAGAGTTTTTCAAAATTCTGAGCCGAAGGAATAATGTTATGTGTTTATAAGTATCAATAATCTAAGCCATCTGCAAAGGAATGGTTTTGCAAAGGCTTCTCTTTCAGGACACTCTGTGGATTTTGTCACTGCTTGAGGTTTTGGCAAACCATCAATATCACTATAATTTTCTCTTATGAAATATAGTTTTTGACTGAGATCTTTTCTTTTTTTTTTCCTTAGCTAGCTAAAGTTTTAAAATACTGCATGTCTAACTCCGCAAATTCAAAGGTTAGTTTTTCTCCAAATTGCATTATTTGTATAATGCATGTTACATGCCAGTAGTTCAGAAAGGTACAATGCAAGTTGTCAGCGAAACAAAGAATCTTAAAAAAAAAAAAAAGGAATGCCTGCCGTATCGAGTGGCCAACATATTCTTTATATTTGGTCCGAAAGGAAGAATACATGAACTTTAAGAAGAGAAACAGCACCTTTAAGTACAGATTCATTGCAAACCACTATTTTAATACCTACAAAAACCACAATGCTATCGCTAGCAGTGACAGCATATCATTTAAGCGTTAGGATAATCTACCCCCTCCAAAAAAGGCTTAGAAGCAGGAACCGCCTAAAAATTTTCTATCCAAGACAAGCAAATTTGTCGCTTCCTAATTCTTTGATTCGTAAGTGGAATCTCGGTTTCCAATGAGGAAGATGATCTGTGCTAAGCATTGCTCCGAGCAAAGGAGCATTCTGTTGCTAGCGGGCTTTGTGTGCATGAACGCAGCCCTGAAGTCATTCAGAATGTTAATTACTGACAGGGCAACTGCATCCCAATTTTGTATGAGCAGTCATTTCACAGCCTGATGGGTACGGCACACAATTTTGCTGTTACTTTGAGCACGTTGGCTTTGACGGGCGTGTTGCCCTTCAGGGTTCTGCTCAAGAGAGCAATAGATCCAAGCCATCATGGAAAAAAAGCAGCTCTGCTCAGGGTTAGGAAAGATGGAGGTAAGCTCAAGGGAAAGCATACAACTCCGTGGATGCAGCTGGCATCCCTTCCATCTAATAAGGTCTGTCCGAGGGGAGACCTTCTCGCTCTCTCCAACTCCCTGCAAGGAGGGTGTAGCCAGGGGCAGTCGGTCTCTTCTCCCAAGGAACAGGCCATGGGACAAGAGGAAATGGCCTCAAGTTGCACCAGGGGAAGTTCAGATTAGATATTAGGAAACATTTTTACACTGAAAGAGTTATTAAGCCTTGGAATGGGCTGCCCAGGGAAGTGGTTGAGGCACCATTTAAGAGTATTTAAGGGTATTTAAGAGACGGGTTGACATAGTACTTAGAGACATGGTTTAGTGATGTTTTTTATCAGAGTTAGGTTGATGGTTGGACTCGATGATCTTAAAGGTCCCTTCCAACCTGGACAACTCTATGATTCTATGATTCTAAATAATCATGCTCAGTTTCTCTCCAGCCTTGCCTGAGAGAAGGTTTCCTTCTCCCACTTCTGTTATGAAGAATACTATGATTTGATTTTGTGTGGAAATAAAGTTATTTTAAAAAGCTTTTGGGACTGAAAGGCTATGTGGAAAACATAGCATACTTTTTTCTTGAGGTGCAGATGCCACGCTAATGGCTGTGGCATTTCAGCAATAAAGCAGGACTTGAGGTTCACCTGGGGCACTTCATGCCAGTGATTTCAGGACTCAACTTTCTGTTGACCAGTTCTATTTTAACAACTGGACACTTTTTGATGAAAAAGCCTTTTCCAAAGCTGGGTGGGGCTTTTTTTCCGAAAATTTTCCATGAGCTCAGAGCCACATGTCTTTTCTGGGATGTCCAGCACTTTAAAGACTGACCACAGGTGCACCCTCTCACTAGAAACTGAGGAACCGGACAAGTCAGCTCTCGGACTGGACATGCTGTTAGTTCTTCAGATTGATTCAACTGAGGAAATTCTGAGAAGCTTGGAGGGAATTTTGGGGTTGTCATTTCTCTTATGGCTCTGAAGAGCGGAATCCTTACTCAAAGCTTAAACAGCAGCAACAAAGTGAGGAAGCCTTTGTGGAAAAACACCAATATAATTATCAGAGAAAACATTCTCTATTTTTTAAGTATTCCAAGCATACTTTCTTGACAACTAAACTTCTTGTAATCCTTTTCTTTTAAAGTTCTGGGACTGAGCTCTGCTCTGGCTTCCACAGTGAAGGAAACTCGAGGACAAGAGGAAAAAGAGGGTATTAGTCACTCCTGCTGTTACCTCCACCCGCTCTGCACACAAGTCTTGTGGATTTGGGTGCTCAACACCTTCAGAAGGCAGGCTGCTGGAGCAAAAAGCACATCTGAAGGAATTTATGTTGATTTTGAAAGAGCAGACAACAACAAAGGAACCAAATCAGGCAAAAAAAAGTCAACTCCGGCCAATATCAGCCACTAAATATAGCCCTCTCCTTACCTCAGTGCATCTAATTCTAAGATACGCATTTCTGACTCCATCCACTCAGTTGAAAAGGGAAAGACCACACCAGGATAAGCAATGAAGAGTGGTCAAACACATAACTTAATGACAGTGTATAGAAGCCACTACAAAAAAAGCAAGGGGAGAATGAAACATTCTGTGGTGCGGCTGAGTGGCTGATTTCTGTACCCAATCCACCAATATTTTCCAAGCATGGACAGCTTTTCTTGAAATTAAAATAGAAAACACAAGTCCCATATCCCACAAAAAACCTCTGACAGTTTAGTAAAGAGATGGAATCAACCAAGTAAATCTGACTGCATGGCATTTTAGGAAAAGGACAGAAATAGCTGCAGCTATTAAAAATGATATACTGCTGAAATCTTTTTGTGATTACGCTAAAAGTCGATCTGACTTCTTGAAAGAACTCTTAAATGGTTACTGCTTCCTCAAATAAAAGCTACTTCACATGTGCTCTCCTTCCTTAAAAGTATGCTGAATGGACTTACTTGTAAGTGTCAGATTTGTACCTCTCACTGTCCTTTGGAGACATTTGGAAAAGACATAGCTGAGAAAGAGGAAATTAATAGATCAAGGAATAAAGTATAATAAATCAAAATGCAGTCAATGTAGTAACCTTTTTTGTTACTGCTATCATTAGACTTGGTGAAGGGAAGCAGAATTCATCAAACTTTCCAAACACAATGCATAGTCCTCCAAATCAGAAAGTAACATTCAATTTGGTTTATTTGCATGAAACTAATATCTTTAGCCATCTTCCCTCCCCACCCCTCCTCTCTTAACGTGATGGATGTTTGAAGCTGAGGTCCAGATACCTCAATCAACTTTAATAACCTCTCTTTTGTTCCAGAAGAAAGGAAATGGTTTCTGATATCCTAAAGTCCACTAGACCCACTGATTTCTTCCCCTTGTATCTTCTGTCTCTGCAGATAAGCTCTAACCCAAAAGCTGTGAGATCTGGTATAAGAGCAGTGCCGTATCCACACTAACAGGCCCTGCTGAAAGGAAGGGTATAATAGTTGAGATTTCAACTTTAGGGCAAAGCCAGCCTGAGTTCTCACTTGCCTCATTCAAGCAGATATGTTGGTGCAAAGTTTCAGATCCTTCTTCAGGTCACTTTAGCTTAGAAAGCTTAGATCAGTCCACCAGGATATGGAAACAACATCACAGGCAGAGATGACCAGTAGTAGTAAACAATGGCCATTGCATTATAAATGATCCTCATTATCAATGGATGATGTCGATTTTTATTTGTTTCTTCAGTGAACAAAACACATTACGGACATACAAGCACTTTCTAAAAAAGAAAGTAAGACTGAGAAATATCACTGATACTACTCTGTCAATCAATGGTAGAGGAATGTTCCCATACCAGGCCAGACCCATGCATTGCATAAATCAATACAGGATTGAGCTCATGTTGAGTCATGCCATCAATAACCGTGCCATACTATTCTCGTTCCTGTCACCCCACCTAAACGCAGACCGACAGTAGCTGAGAGCAGCAGCGTGAACCGCTGCTTAAAATTCTCCCACCAAAATGAGGGAGAGTCAATGCAATTTCCATGTCTTTGCTGGAATTCATTCCCTCTCTGGATACTGCCAAACCAACCCGACCAGGGATGACTCATAAACTACTGCTGAAATCCTTGGGTTTTGTCTTTGGAATGCACTGAGTGACACGGAGAGTTTGTGATGCTCCAGAGTGGGGGAAGAGGACATCCCTGACTCGTCCCTACAAGGGCATTCCCGGTCTGCACTCCGCAGTATTAACTGCGTGGTCAACTTATTCTTCCCTACCTAAGGAAAGCACTGAGCATTCCTTTGGCAAATGATATCACCCTTCCACTTTGATTTTGCTTCTGAGACATTTTTTTGCTTGCATAGGAAAACAAATGAACAAATTGTGTGATCCCTCATTCTTCCTTGCTTTCCCGTTTCTAACCTTGTGGTAAAGAGATGTATGATGAGCTACAGAGGAAAAAATCTGTGGGGCTCCCAGCTAAAATACTGGCAGCACATCACTGGGTGAAGTAGAATCATAGAATTGTTTGGGTTGGAAGGTACCTTTAAAGACCATCTAGTCCAACCTCCCTGCCATGAGCAGGGACATCTTCCATCAGACCAGGATGCTCAGAGTCCCGTGCAACCTGGCCTTGAACCCCTTCAGGGATGGGGCATCTACCACCTCTCTGAGCAACCTGGGCCAGGGTCTCCCCACCCTCAGTGTAAAAAATTTCTTCCTTTTATCTAGTCTAACTCTACCCTCTTTCAGTTTAAAGATATTACCCTTGTCCTGTCAACAGATCCTGCTAAAAATTTTGTCCCCATCTCTCCTGTAGGACCCCTGTGAGTACTGAAAGGCCACAATAAGGTCTCCCAGGAGCCTTCTCTTCTCCAGGCTGAACCCCCCCAACCCTCTCAGCCTGTCCTCACAGCAGAGGGGCTCCAGCCCTCCCAGCATCTCCGTGGCCTCCTCTGGCCCTGCTCCAAGAGGTCCATGTCCTTCCTCCTGTGCTGAGGACTCCAGAGCTGGACTCAGTGCTCCAGAGCAGAGTTTGTCATATCTGGGCAACCTGGCTGTAATGATAAGGTGCATGTTCTTCTCTAGCTGCTGGGCTGGACTCTTATAAGTTCATGTGTTGCAGGAGGAAAAATTGGGCCTGTCTCACAGAAGACTGAGAGAAAAGACTGAATCCGTACTGAATAAGGGAATGTTTCTCTTGCAAAATGGTAATAAAAATGATATGGGGCTGACTAATAATACAGTTGGTTTCCACTAACTAACAGAATAACATGATGACCTACAGAACTGAATGCCAGACTCCAGGATAGTTTTTTTTCCCCTTATTTTCCATCTGAGTCAGAACAAAACCTATGTACAAGAGACCAAGTCCAATGCTCTTTCCTTCCCCATTTAATCTCATGTGGGTATCCCCATCTGATCAGATCTGCAGAAGGTATTCCACAGGTCAGAAGCCCCATAATGGTGGTTCAAACATGGTTCCAACTCCTAACGGAGTTATAATGCAAATTATATGTGGACAGTTTGACCAAGAAAATAAATATTTCCCATGGGCAGAAGAACTGGTTCTATGGAACCGAAAGGAGATGAATCCAGGATGCATGTGGAAGCATGGTGCCATATGTGTCTCTCCATTCACAGGTTTTAAGGTTCCAGTTCTAAAAAAGTAGACGTCCAACTCAAGAGGAGAATTAGACAGAAGCTCCGCCGGGACAAATCTCTGGCCACCACTTTGTCCCAGGTGTTTTTTCCTAAAGGAGAGTGTAGCCAGCCTCAATACCTTCAGTTTAATGAGTCATACCCTCTTTCAGTGAACCCACTTAAAACTAGATAGAATTCTTAATTAACAGAGCACATCATTGTGTCCGTCATCAATCTCCCCTCTGTGTACTCAGAAGGGCTACCCTGAATCTGGTTATTATCTTGCAAAATCAATCTAGTTTAAGGATTATTCTTCCTGAAAATGCAATGGGCAATCTCTTCTTTTGAAATTTTTTTTCAAAACATTAAGCTGCATGTACATCCTAGAAGAATTTGAACATGGGATCTGAGCTAAGATCTTAAGCGGTCTGAAAGAATACATCAGTCTGCCGAATATGATATCCAGAAAAATACAAGTTCTCATTTCAAAGGTAATACACACACACACACACACACATACATATATATGTATATAAATCTGTATGGCATGTTTGCTGTGCAGGCCTAGACTCCTTGTGAAGTTGTTTTTCAGTATAGCAAATTAGAAAAACATGCCCAGAATTAAAGGTTACTTAATCGGGTTGAAGCAGTAACTTCAGTTCCAGCAGCTCCCTCCCACTACGTTACATCTGATAATGTACCCAAGTCCAAACATAAACTTAGTTCAAAAAGATGTTTGGTCCTTGAATGTAAAATGACACTTAGCTTACACAATTAGCCAGGTAATACATATCCTTCCAAGAGAAGCAATTTTTACCACAGAATAATCTGCATTTTACTAATCTCGGATTGTTAAATTTTACTTGCTGAAACTTTTCCATATGGCTTTTTGAATACCACTGTCCTGTATTTAATTACCACAGAAGGATATTAATGAGGAGGTTGGAAATTTGGCCCAAGCCCTGTTCCGCAATTGGGACAGTTTGATGGAGATAGAGCCAACGAGCAGAACGCCTCTGTCAATACCAGGCTGTGCCACTTCACACACAAAAGCAGTGACAAAAGAGGGGTAAACAGAGAAACAAAACACCCGACATTTTTTTGGAATTGTTCATAAACTTCTAAAACAGTATGGTCATAAAGTAGTATTGAGTGAAGTGAAACACTTAAGGATGGTAAAACAGGAACTGGTGGAGTAGCCCTTGTAATGGAGACCACCGTTTTTATCAAGCTGGAACTAAGATGTAGAAATGCAAAGTTCACTTCCCAATTTTGAAGGCAAAAGATGATATTGAGCAGAACCGAGGCACGGGTGGGCAGCCTGGAGAGCAGAGGGTGGAAGGAAGCTAACGTGGGAGGGAGAGCACATGTTGCCCGGGTGAGGAAGTGGTACACCACAGATACTTCATCAGCGCGAGGGCTTCGCAAACGCAGCCTCCTGGGGACTGTTTTAAATAGACAAAGAATGACACACAGCCCTGACAGGCCCTCGGTATTGTCTGAGAAGGATGGTTGCCTTCTAAAAACACTGGACTGATGCTTGTACTTCTTCCAAAAATGCCAATTTTTAACCTCAATCTCCTCATATAAACAGTGGGCAGATGCACCATGGAGTAAACTCTGTTTTGTCTGGCATGAAATTAATGGCTTCCTCGGTCTTACCTGACAATGGAAAACATATTCCGGTGTGGTTTTCTTGAACTTCATGTTCCATACCAAGGCTACCCCGTCAGGCTCATGTGGAGCATCTTCATTATTGTTATAAGATGCAACCATCAACTCTGGGTACTAGAAAGGAAAAGGAAAAGCAAATCAAATGAGATGGGTGATGAAGACCCTATGCAAAATCAGACGAGACAGAAATGATCTACACTAAATGTGCAATATCTGGATTTAATTATAATACACACTAGTCCAATCATAGTATTCAGCTTCATTTGGGTTTTATATTTTACTCGTCCCTGATATTCTTAAAGCCCCTGCTCCTTGCTGTCTATCAGTTATCCTCAGGTACCACGAAGGCAATGTTATTTTCTGTAGGTAATTCTCAGAAAAGACAACAAGCAGGATATTAATAACGGGAATGCAAAGCAAGGAAGAGGAGAAATCTGAAAGCTTGCGTAATTCTAATGTATTTGCTTAACCATTTCCTCAGGAAACCGGTGTCTTAATTGATTTTGGTAATAAAAACTGCTATGAGCATAGTGTGGACTTGCTTTTATTCTGAAATTCAGAGTTTTTTCAGCACCACTGGAAACCTCTTCTTTCTTATTTCACTATGCCCTCTCCCTATTCACTTAGGTGTAGACTCAACTCAAAAGCTCTTCTTGACAATTCAAACAGCAAAACAAGACATTTCCTTCACAGAAGCTCAATTTTGCAAGACGCTGAGGTCACCTTGCAAAGCACAGGGTGACCTTGAGTTCCACTGATGAGGTAAGACTGAGGCAATGAGGGCTCTAAAATCAGATTTTCTTGTGCGCCCATTATCCACTGACGCATAGAAGTAGATGTGCAACACGCACATATGCATTTACTCTGTTTATATACATATATACACACACACATAGTATCATACATGAAAAAATCAGATTTTCATGTTCTGTTGATGACTTTGTATCGTTTCAAAACATCGTAAGAAGTAACAATTTGCCTACACAACATCAATTGCTTTCTGCCTGTACAATAGCACCCAGTTCTCCACTCCCACGTGTTTGACACCAGGCTCCTCTGGTGGCCTCTGTCCTTCCCTCTAAATCTTCCAAGACAGGCAGTGGACCTTATGGCACCTGGCTTCTGCAAACCCACGAGCCAACAGCCCAAGCTCCGCAGACCCACACCCTCCGCTTGTAAACCAGGAATGCTTTCCCTCAAAATTTCTCAGTAATCTCTGCAAATCACTGTCACTTTTTGTCTTTCCCAGGTAAATTCCTGCCAAACCACTCGCAGCTTTATAGGGGAGCAGCGCAGCTGGGAAATGTAAAGGAAGTGGGACAAAGAAAGTGCCAATAGTGCTATTGGGAGCTGTGAATTTGGTCCACGCCAGGCATTTTAAAAATAAAGAAAACCCCACAGCACCCCTTATATCATTATCATTGGGGTTTGAACCTCTCTGCTCTCAAAATCCATTTGGAAGAAATAATGCACACAGCTATAACTTTTGTCATCCGCAGCTGCTCCTTCCCACTTTGTGTACACTTCCATGGATAATACATCACGGAGCTGTTGATTTTTCTATTCACGCTCATCGTTCCAAATGAGCTGGGACCCACGTGTGGGAGAAACCAGCAATGACACGTGGCCACCGAAAGCTGCCTCTTTCCCCTTTTGGGGTGGCTCTGACTGGGTTGTACCTCCATCCCAGAAGACCTTGGGTTCAGGAACAGCTTCTGAGGGCAAATTCATAGAATCATAGAATCGTTTGAGTTGGAAGGGACCTTAAGGCCATCCAGTGCCACCCCCTGCCCTGGGCAGGGACACCTCCCACCAGACTAGGTTGCTCAAAGCCCCCTCCAACCTGGCCTTGAACCCCTCCAGGGATGGGACATTTAGCACCCACATCACTTGCATGGGACGCAGTGCATGCAGCAGACCAAACACCTCTTCTCTCTCCTGAAGACCTGAAAGAGGCACCAAGCCCTTCCACTGGCACTGCTGCAGCCAGCTGGGGTGTGCAACTGGCTCTGCAGCACCAGTTTAGAGGCATTTTGGGGTCAGTTCACGCTCCTGGAAAGTTTAGGGAGCGTGTTCTGGTTGGCACCACGTCTGGCCTTACACAAACACTGACTCAGCCCTTGCGGGTCTATGCGTAGGTTTTGCAATCACAGCGTTTATGCACCTGACTGGAAATACAGTTTCAAGCTCACACAGACACTGGGGTCCTACCCAGCTGGGCAACCCCATGGTGAGGCTTTTGGACTCTTAAAAAAACCCAGAGCAAAGGGCAGGATCCTAAATGCCCGCTGGCACTGCATTCTTGCCTCTTCACTCAATCTACTTGCATTTATGGAATTTGGGTCCTCACCAGGTGCCCGGCTGGTGAGGAGGAGACCGAAAACAACGTGGAAATGATGCTGTGGGAAACGGCGTTCGAGGCTGCTGCCCGCGAGTCGAGAGAGACAGAGCAGTATCCCTGAGACGGTGGTTTTCTTGGCTGTAGATGAGCTCAGCTACCTCCTCGCAGACAGAACAAGGTGATCCCACTCTCTGTGTTTACACTTGTCTGTTGGGCCTTTCCCTGAGATCCCTGATGAAGCATCTAAGCCGTTTTCCCTTTGCTCTGCAAAGGAATCCAGGGGCTAGTGGGTTAGATGAACGTTCCCACATGTTTGGGACCGTGTTTCACATGTGACTGGGAGCAGCATAACTTGTTTAATCAATGCATCAAGGTCCTTTGTTTGATTAAGCTTCTATTTGCCCTGGGGCTGTTTTGCAGTGGCAGTTTTATCGCAGGAAAATTGAGCAACGTGTTCTGCAGTTCCCATGATTATTCAAGTTCTCCTGTGGCAGACTGGACACTGCCCTGTCCTGGAGCCAGAGTGAGGAACGGGAGCTAGAGGTTGGGTGAAATGCCTCCGTACACCTCAAAGCAGGCAAGGAGAGGAGGGGAGTCCCTCCTCCCAAGCCGAAGCAGAAGCCCCCCCACCCCCGGCACGGAGAAGCCCCCGCTGGGGTGCCGGGGAGCTGAGCGTGAAGAGTTAACGGAGGGGAAGGCAGGAGGGGCCACCCTGGAACAAAGAGGTGGGAAGCAGAACATGCCTGGGAGCCCCAGGGGCTGAGCAATTACATTTGGCAGTGCTCTTCTGAGGCGGCTTTTTTTCTTGCTGCCCTGGGAATACAGTAAGAACTGCCTGTTAGGAAAATATCAGATAAGAATTCCATGTAATTTCCAGCCCCTGAACAAGTGAACAACCTCAGATAAGTGTTTCCTCAGGCTTATATTTGATTTCTGTGGAAATCCATATGTGCTTAAAGGCCACCCACGTCACACCAGTGCATACCTGTTGTTAAGCTGATATTTTGTATGAAAGCAAAGGGATAAATCCCTCGTTTCACACAGGGGGCGTGAGCTGGATATTACAACCTGGCTTGTGTCTCTGCAGCTGGCTGTTGTAGGGGACGCCAGACCTGCACAGCCTACCAGTGATGCTCAGGGAGACCCTCCAACTCCTTCAGCATGGGAAGGACATGGACCTGTTGGAATGATTCCAGATGAAGCCACAACGATGCTGGGAGGGCTGGAGCCCCTCTGCTGTGAGGACAGGCTGAGAGAGTTGGGAGGTTCAGCCTGGAGAAGAGAAGGCTCCGGGGAGACCTTAGAGCCCCTTCCAGTCCCTCAAGGGGCTCCAGGAGAGATGGGGAGGGACTCTGGATCAGGGAGGGGAGCCATAGGAGGAGGGGGAAGGGTTTGACCCTGAAAGAGGGGAGATGGAGATGAGATGTGGGGAAGAAGTTCTTTGCTGTGAGGGCGGTGAGAGCCTGGCCCAGGTTGCCCAGAGAAGCTGTGGCTGCCCCATCCCTGGAGGGGTTCAAGGCCAGGTTGGAGGGGGCTTGGAGCAACCTGGTCTGGTGGGAGGTGTCCCTGCCCAGGGCAGGAGGTTGAAACTCAATGATCTTTAAGATCCCTTCCAACCCAAAATATTCCATAATCCTATGACCCTCCATGCAGTCAGCTGCCACCTCCCCTGAGCAGACCCTGAGGGATGGAAGCAGGAGATGGATAGATGGACGGATGCTACAGCCACGGTGCTCCTCATCCACCACCTCCCCTCTACTTAACCTGGCTTCTGTGCTTTGGGGATGGGGCTGAGTTGGCCTGGGGAAGCTGAAGCAGCTCTGTCCTCAGCTGTATTTCGCAATGACAATGCTTTGCGGTGCACAGGGACTGGATGCCTTCCCAGCTCTCTGCTTTAGCGTGCCTCCTGGCCAGCTCCAGCCTCCTCCTCCATCACTGGAAGAGATAAGTTATTTTTTATTAGCTTAATTTTAAATATTTTGTCCTAAAAAGCTTTCCATGTGCTGGAGGGGGGGAGGAAGGGAGGAAAACTAAAGACTTCTAAATCTTAGTATGCTTGTTAACCTACAGTTTTAATACAGCATCCCGGTTTTGAAGATCAAGTAACATATACCAAAAAATGACAGCTTCGTTATTGCCCACTACTATTCTTTATGGAGAAACACGCATTGACTCATTCAGGGCCCTACTGCTAGCCAAGAAATAACATCACACTCTGCGGAACAAAGGGCAAAATGACACTGGCTGTATTTTTCAGGGAGAAGTTGGAAGGTATATAGAAATATATCTCCCCGCTTCCCATCTTACCTGAAGAGACCAATCCATACAGGTGACGACACGATGCTTTGACCAGTGCTCATCATAAAACTGACGGTTAAAGGAAAGGTTGGCTCCTGCTTGAACGTCTCTGTGTGAATTCAAAGAAAGTAACATTTTTTGAAGGACCAGGGCTTAAATGCTGCAAAAAGCCAAGCACAAGTTTCTGACTGCTTCTCAAATCTCTGCCCAACCTGGGGAAATCTGCCACCTCGATGTAATTGCTCTCATTTTCTTGCCAAGAGTAACAAATCTGCACATATGTACGTGCATGCGCACTTTTATCTATTTCAATTATTTCTTCAGAATTTGAAATTTCACCCCAAAAATGAAACAAAAAATTAAACCACCTAATATGTCAAAGAAAAAAAAAAAACCATAACAATAGAGTATGAAGTTATTTTACAAAATAGTTTCAGCCAACAAAGTGAGCCAGGCCTTCATGGAGATATATTAACCTTTTCTTAACTATAAAAACATTTAAGTGAGTTTTAAAACTGAGGCTTCCTGGCATTGGAATTCTTTTTATAAAACTTAGTTTACAAAAGTGAAAAAAAAACCCCAGACTGACCCATCTTTCTCTTCCACATCTCTGCCACTGTAGTCAAAGAAGATGTCTGAATCTTCAGCCAAAGCTCGCTCAATTACACGTATTGTCCGGTCAAAAAATATCAGGAATTCTTCCGAATGGAGAACTTGCTGTTTTTCCTCTTCTGTCAGTTCTCTAGGAGGAGCTTGGGAAATGAAAAGGTGTAGTTTAGAGTATGACATTTCACCCCTTTCCCAATGAATCAACATCTTCAGTGGGTTTCTTTTGACATGAAAGCTTGCCGTAGCAGTGTCAGGACAAAAATCAAAGCTTTCCTCTTAAAATCATGACTAGGAATTTCTTCATATATCTAAACATACTCCTGTGTATTCCTAGACTGTAGCATTTACATAGAAGAGATCCCATATCTCATATATTTGTTATTCTGAAATGGAAAATACTTAAACCCCCCAAATTAAATAAACTGGGTGTTCTTATTTCAGGAAACGGCTGTGACTGACGTTCGGGCAGTACCTCACTTGAAAAAGCAGAACATTTATGTAACAGGGGACCTGTCAGAGGAGCCAAAGATAAAATAATCTTCTTAACTTATACTACGGTTCTTTGTGTTAAAAGAGCTCACATAATCCCTCCCTTTGCTTCTTCCCATTTCTCCGTGGTGTCACTGATAAACCCTCTCTCTGCCTTAGAGCTTCGGTGAAGCCATGAAGTAAATAACCAAAAACATTCTCCGAGGCAAAATCAAAAGCAGCCGGCCAAACACCAATCCCTTTGAGGCAGTTTTATTCCTTGTGGAGGAATCCTAAGAGCCAGAGCAGCCACTACCCCCGAGCCGTGGCCAAAGCTGCCCTGGGAGGGGGTAGGAGCCAGGGTAGCCTGGCCCCCACAACACGAAGTTGCTTCTTTAGAGACATGGGGAGACTCCAAACCTTTTACTTTCCAATATGGCCCTTCATTCGAAAAATACCACCTTTGCAGGATACACCGATGGATGCGACGTCTCCATCAGTTTAATGACCTGATGGTAAATTCCACCTGAAATGTGAGCATCAGAGGGAAAGGAAATTGGGACAATGCTGTTGCTACGGTGCACAATTCCCTTCTCAATTACACCAGCAGGGTCACACTGATACCGTGACAATGCTGTGTATCATGTCTTTGCCCACATATGCTTTTAAACCACCATTTTAGCTATATTTCAGAATTACTTGTATTTCAAAAAACGCCATTAATAGCTTCACAGTCACACCAAACAAACCTTGCGACCAGCTTAAAGTCCCAGCGTGGAAAGCCCTGCTGACATCACAGGAATTACGCCAACAGAGAATTATGTTCCAAATTTATAATTAGGCACACAAACACCACATTGTAAACAGACCTATTGCAAAATGACAGAGACTTGCACTTAGAATTTAACTGTCGATCAAAGGTTTCCCATGTTGGGCTTTACGCTACAGATTTGAGGTGTTTACCTGTGAAAATGACCTCGCAGCCTCCCCGGGACAGATTGGGTTAAAAAAAGACAATTCAGCAGGGTGCCTCAGAGGACAGGCAGTGCACACCAAAGTGTAACTCCCAGCCCTGTCGTACATATCTTAGTGTTTAATTAAGAAATGCGTGACACAGTTTAAAGCTGCAGTTCGGAATTAGTATTTTCCAATCATTGTGCCGTGCTTTCGGCTGCCAGGGAGGTGCAGCCCTTGCTCCCTGCCTGATTTTCCCATGGTTCACACTCGACTCCTGAGCTCCGGCGCCCAAGAGCGATGCCACCACCAGTGACAGGAGAAAGGGGGGGCTGAAAGGCACCGCGGCAGGCGGGAGCGGTGACATGGCCAGCATCGCTGCCCTACTCAGCTCCCCCAGTTTCCAGCACACCCCCTGTGGTCAGGAGAGGCCGTTATCACCACGCTCAGGTTTGCCTCAACTGGCCAAAGCCTTAGTGCTGGAAGGCAAAAAGCTCTGCGCTGCACTCGGGCTAAATATAGAGGGTAGGAAAAAACGCCAAAGGTGGAGGAGCAATTTGGCCCTCAGGAGACAAAGCAGCTAAGAAAGTTCGAAACTTTATCTTTTGATGGTGTCCTATGGCCTTGGCCCTACGCCTCCTGCCACCGGGTTAGTGGTCCCCGTGGAGCTCCACACATCCAGACAATATCTCCGTCCCCCCGCGTGGTCCCCCTGCGAAGCAGAGCAACGATTACCAAGGCAGGAGCACAATTTGCCTCTAAGTGCTTTAGACAGAAGCAATGCACGTGAAAAAAAGAAAAAAAAGAAAAGAAAAAGAAAGAATGACCAGCAAAAAGTACAGGTTGACCTATTGCAGCATCCACCGCTGAATAGTAATTGGCACTGGGGGAACTCATCTGGCAAGGAAGCCTGTAATGAGGCAATATCCCACTGTCACCACTAAAGCATTGCTTTCCGAGAATCAAAGACAACAAGCATGACAATGCAGCAAAACGGCATAAAAGGGGAGAAAATAACTGTAAAGGCAACTGGAAAACTCATTCTAAACTGCTCCAAATGGTAAAAATTATTTGCTAAATCAAATCCTCTCTACAGCTTGGAAATGTAAATTTATTACTCAGCCATTTGCTGACTATAACTGGCAAAGAAAATGCAACCCAAAAAATCAATAGAGAGGGAAAAGGCAAAAAAATAAACAGCTTGGGAGCTGCGGAGCGTTCGCAAGCGCTGGAGACACACATGATTGCAGTTCCACCTCAGCAAAACCCGCCTGGCCGTTAGCGGCGGTCGGCGGGAGGCCGGCAGGCTGTTAAACCCTCCTCGGCAGCAGAAACACCTTGGCGAAAGTCGGCAGGGCATAAATCAGCTTACCTCATTCATCTGACTGACACACCAGA
Source organism: Arenaria interpres (assembly GCA_013399435.1). Taxonomy (NCBI): domain Eukaryota; kingdom Metazoa; phylum Chordata; class Aves; order Charadriiformes; family Scolopacidae; genus Arenaria; species Arenaria interpres. The sequence goes on from VXAK01015768.1 coordinate 53,037, forward strand.
TGCCCCCCGGCGATATTAAGCTTCATATTTTACCCTTATTTTCTTCTTTCATTCAGCTGCCTCTGAAGTTTTATTTGAGGTAATCTCTTCTGACAAGAATGTTAACATCATTACTTTTTCCAGTGTAAAACATTACTGTAACTACTGCAAATACATGAAGTATAAGCAAAAAAAAAAAAACAACCCCAAAACAGACAGGCTTGTTGTTTCAAATATGAAGATTTTCTAACCATTTATCTTTCAGAGCCACTTCCATTTTCCCCTTGTTCCTTCTCCCTGTCTGTCCATTACCTTGAATAAAATAAAAAGAATCCATGTAATTTTCTGCAATTTCTCTTCCTATCTGGAAGCTTACATTACTTTGATCTCAGCTTTCAAGAGACACAGGCTTTCTTCAAGGAAAACTCTCAGAAACACAAGTAGCTGATCAAAGTCTTTCTTGTTTTGTTTTGTCACGGAGACCTGCGTGATGTGACAATATCTGCAAAAATTCCCTGTGAGAATACAGCACTTGCCTTCAAGTATTTGCTCTCCCTGGCGTGAAAACCAAACAAACCACATCCAACCTCCCGTGTCTAACAAAGCCGGGTGCCGGGGCTCAAGGCTCATTGCCTGGGGTGCAATGAAAGCTCCTGCAAAGAGAGACCCCCACGGTAGGAGGACCCACGGTGGAGCCACCAAGCTCACCATGGTGCCCACCATCCACGGACCCACTGGATGGGATGGAGGACCCACACGCAGGGTGTTGCCTGGGTGGCTCCGGAGTTATGAGGTACCAAAGAAGCCCTGCACTCACGTTAAGGTATAATCCTGTACAAATTAAAATAGAATTTACATTTAAAATGAAACCACTGTGCAGTTCTATATGCATGGAGGACTCTGCAGGGAGAAAAAATGTGAGGTATATCTGTAAGGAAAGACACTGTACACCATGCCTTTCCTCAGAAATACCATATCTCACATCGGGTCCTTTGTCCACAGATTTCTTTGGACAAAACAGAAAAAAATATATACTTTCCTATTAAAACATCTCCTTGTATCTTTAGGAACTAAGATTAAAAAATGCTGCAGACCTGTTCTTATCTGGTAGAAGCATGTTTGTAGTAAATATAATAGGAATAGTTGTGATAACAGTTCAGGATCAAGTTCACAAATATTTAAATACCAAGGGAACCAAAAAAATGTTAAAAAAAAAAAAAAAAGAAAGAAAAAAGACTCACATTTAAATAAGTATAACAGAACATAAAAATATTCTCCTCAAATCTCAGGAATCATAAAAACCCGACAAGAGAAATGAAGTATATTAAAGGCAAAAAAAACCCAAAAAAGAACAAAAGGAGTGAGAGAATGAAAGGGTGAACTAATAAAAACAGTAAAGCAGGAAGCAGCCTTCTTACGAGCCCAGAGATGTAATGAGAGACAGAAACAGATTAGTGAAACCCTTTTAAGAGCTGTATTATTTCTCTTGGTGTACATTTAAACCCGTGTAAACCTTAGATGTGCTGACGACTGAGGACAGTAGAAATGTACAGCGTGAGAACCACAAGGTGCTAAGCGGCTCCCGGCAGCTTTTAGCCCTTGCCAGCCAATGGCCGGCGATCCTCGGGCTTCTCTGGTGCTCCCCACTTTCATGCCAGGCTTGATATGTGCCATGTCCTGGTTTGAAATATGCCGTATCTTGCTCGTGTTAGGTTTTAAAATGCAAGCTCCTGCATGGCATAATTGCTGAACATAAAAATGGAGATTTTGAGGATTTTTTTTTGGTTCTGGAGGAGCAGAGTCCAGAGCTTTAAATTCAAATCTGTGCCAGGCAGGGCTGTTCCCATTGATCGTCCAATTGACTGATCGATAGGACGAGGGCGAAAGGTTTTGACACTGAAAGAGGGGAGATGGAGATGAGATGTGGGGAAGAACTTCTTGGCTGTGAGGGTGGTGAGAGCCTGGCCCAGGTTGCTCAGAGAAGCTGTGGCTGCCTCATCCCTGGAGGGGTTCAAGGCCAGGCTGGAGGGGGCTTGGAGCAACCTGGGCTGGTGGGAGGTGTCCCTGCCCAGGGCACGAGGTGGCACTGCGTGGTCTTTAAGGTCCCTTCCAATCCAAACCAGTCTATGGTTCTATGAAACCCCACCACAACCTGTCCTGCATCTCCTTCTTGATGCCTGAGCTGCCCAGAGCTAAAGCATCTCCCCCACCGCAGCCTGCTGTGAGGACACCCGAGACACAGGGCGAGAGGGGGGGCACAGCAGGTCCCCGAAGCTGCAGTTCCCAGACTCCCCCATCACAGCCTTTCATGCCAGTTTCTGTGATATATCCACGGCTTCAGATAAACGCCAGTTGAGGCCCACTTTCAAGACCCAGCCCATCCTCACTGGTCATGTAGTTTCTACTGCCACAAAGGTGGAGCTCCAGAGCTCTCTGGCGGTGGAAAGCCCCAGCCCTCTCGATTCCACAGTCTGGTACCAGTCTCTTGTTTACGTGGTCACGAGAGGCTGGGAATGGGCAGAACCCAGCCCAGTTCACCAGCAGGTATCCCACAGTCTTCCAAGAACGATGGGAACACCATGGCCCTGAGACATGCGGGACAACAGATAGGGGGGTCCCAAGACGGTCCCAAGGCTTCATATGTTTCCAACGGTCAAGAAGTCAGTCTTCACCTCCCACTCCAGGAACACTCGGGGTGGAGGGCTCAAGCTGCTCCCCTGCCCTTGGCACCTCCATGGCATGAGGTGTTGTGCCCACCAGGCTGCCCTATTGCAGTCCTTACACTACCAGGGGCAGACCCTGCCAACAGCTGAATAATCCCCCCAAACCTCCCCCAGAGCGACTCGGGAGTGTGCAGGGGTCAGGGCTTGGGGGGAAAGACAAGGAAATTAAGCATGCAGTAAATGGGTGTAGAATTAAATTGGACTACCTATAAACCACAGAGAAAAAAAAATAATCACATTTCCTCTTAAAACACCATTATAAAAATAGAGCACTCCTGTCCTGTTGGCTTGGGGAGGGGGAGACTGAGCAGACTGGATCCAAGCTTTGTTTTTCATCCTGACCCATTTTTGAGTTACAGTCATGAAAAAAAATTGTCTGCCTTTCTCTCCCTGCACTTCTCTCTCCCATGTTTTGGGTTTTTTTTTTTTTCCTTACACTCCTATAACTCAAAAAAGGCCACACTGATTTTTTTTTTAATCTGTTAAAAAATGTGCTCCCTGAGCTGAAACCAAATTTCAGCCCAGAGCAAATTTTTACGGCTGGGTTATAAATCCCTGAAAAACAGGATTCATAATGGAAGTGCTGACACAGCCTTAACTACTATATAGCAGTGTGAATGGCGCCACTATAATATCTATTAGAGATTCTTTAAAAAGTTTGCAAAATATTGTCTTGCCTTGCAGAGAAAAAGAAGCCAGAGTACTTAATGCCAACATAAACATGCTTTTAACCCATTATGTGCTAATTTGCAGAAAAGCTATTAATTCTGAGTAGGCACACAGAGCGCAGCCCCGACAGGAAATGTTCTTCTAAACTCCTGTTTGACTTGTAACATGGTTTTAATCACTTCCATGAAACACAAACGACGGCTTCAAACTCGGAACGTTGCTCAGAACATGAGAAGGGCGATTACAACAGGGAGGAAAAAACGGGATTTTGCTGGTGAAAGGGCTAAAGCCAACGGGGAGGGAACGACACCGAATGCTAAAAAATGGGACCCTGTTCCCTGCCCACCTGGGGACGGCTGCTTCGTTTGGGTCACAGCATTTAATGCCTGTCATCACCACACCACTATTTCATCTGTCACGACACGTACTGCAGGTCAAGGTCACTTTCTATCAGGCAATGAGCGTCTTTTCTTCTCTCCTTGAACCCAGTCGAGTGCTAGCACCTCACAAAGCCGGTTCTGCTCAAACAAGCTGTGCCTTGCGTTTACAGTTTGGGTGCCTGAGATTAGTGTTAAACTAGCCCAGCTGGCCTGGGGGGGCTGCTAGGCAGGGGAGGGGAGTACTGCTCCGAGACCAAAACACAGCAGAGAAATCAAAGATGTTGGCAGTGATGCTTGGTCAGCAAAGTACATGAAAGGCTAACTTGAAAGCCCACAAAAAAGTGCAATAAATCAGTTCAGGAATGTCTTTAGGTATTTTTTTTTTTCCTTCTTTTTGTGCAGGAGTTTGTGCTTTCTCCCCAGGTATAAGCGCCAGCATTACTTTTATGTGGGAATAAACAGGGGTGGGATGAGCTGTAAGCTGAACACTGGAGGGACATCCAGTGACTCGGAACAGGGGTTATGCACTGGGTGCAGGGAAATCACTTCTTATGGCTTCTTGGTGTCATCGGTAAAAGAGACACTGTGTCAGGTCCAGTGACTGCCAGAGCCCACGCGTGAGCTGACCCCACAGTTTTGGGAGAAAGTGTAGTTTTCAGGAAAAAGTAATTTATTTTTTTTTTTATGTTGCCCCTTTTCTTGCTCATGGCTTCAGTTCTGCCTGTGCAGACTCCTGTGTGATGCCTGTTGCTGCTGTCACCTCCGCTCCCCTCCAGCCACAGCTGTGGTGGCCGGGGGGCAGCGAGAGGAGCAGAAGGATGAGGAGCAGGAGGAGCAAGTTCCTTGCTCCGTGCTTCTACAAGGACCTAATGAGCAATGGAGACCGCAAGATTTATGGCATGGGTGATTTCTCTGATGCTCTTAAGAGGGAAGAAAGCTCCATTTATAACCCAAGCAGCATGGCTGGTGCTGTGACTCGCTTCAGAGTGTGAGGACAGCAAATGTGGGCACTACACACCAGGCTCAGGTTTACTGGACAGTGGTGTCCATGCCAGGCTCCCCTGGATGAGAAAGAAGCATTCCCTGTTCTATTCACAGTTAGCGATTTCATGGGCTTCTCTGTAAAAAGACTCCGTATTTTTCCCATAGTGAGATTATCCAAGTCAAGGTCACAGAATCAACCGGATAATGATCCTCGTAGCACAAAGTGATTCAGGCCTTACCTGAGGGAGCAAGTTACCTTTCAAGAGGGTAAAGAGCATCACGAACAGTCTTGGCAATGCAGAGCCAAGAAATGCTAGAGAAGAAACTCATTTCCTCACACACAGGAGCTATTGATATTTCAGCTCTTTCCCCTGACTACACAGAGGGGTGAGCACTGACTATTCAAGGTCACACACCAGAATAGCCAATACTCTCCTAAGTTCCCAAATTTTACATCCCTCTTCTAGTTAGGAAAGCTAGAACGAGCCCAAGAGAAGCAAACATGAAGCACCCAGAACATCTGCCGTGCCCAGTGCACCACTTCTGCACGTGTCTTATTTTGTTTTCACAAGGTAATGCCCCACTTTGACCCGTGTCCCTTGTCTGCACCAGAAAGAAACAGCAGCCTGAGTTTTTGTCTCTTGTAACCCTGGAGAGTGCCTCAGACTAGAGAAACAGATAGAAGGGCTGGATCTGCCTGGCTTCAAATTGGACCTTAAGTTCCCTGGGGGCAGCTCCTACAATTTTTTTTTATTTATTTTGATAGTCAACATTTTCCAGTGAAATGGTTTTCTGCTGGAGGATTCCCAACCACCACTAGGTTTAAGTTTGCCCCTCTCAAGCAGGCAGACAGGTATGGGCTCTAAGTACCTCTGAAGACCAACCAACTTTATGGAGCCGCTGGAATGCCTGGCATTCGTGTTTTAAATCCTTCATGCAAGCAGGTGATTTGAGCCAGAGGACAAGTAAGCACCAGCCCTGGAATCCAAGAATATCTACTTCGTTCCCAAATTATGAGGATGCTTCTAAACAGCCGAAGCCTTGTGCCTTTCACAAGCTTCACAGACCCACCAGCTGGGTCCCTGGGACACAATTTACTGCTTTTATGCCACTCCTGTGGTTTTGAATCAATAAAACTGGTGACTGTTTTGATTTTGTAGTGTTCTCAATAATAGAAACTACCTATGAGAATAACTACTTGCAGGATTCAGTCCTTTAAAGCTGTAACAAAATCCTTTTCATTTTTTAAAGTACCTTCTTTCACTTCCTGCTTCTGGTCTTGATTTTCCGTCTCCAAGTCATCCTGTGCTTTTGGCTCCACCATCTCTTCATCGTCTTCATCCTCTGAAAAATGAAAGGAAGAGAAAGATTTGTGAGATTCTCCTCTTTAAGGGTGATGGAAACTGTGCATCTCCTTTACGAGTATAACCTGGTAACGAACACAGGTAAAGCAAAGCACACAATAAATGGAAACATCTACATTTATAGTCAGACATCTCCCCCCAGACTGCAAGATAATCTGCTAACACAGGGCACCTGCCACTTGTGCTCCCCATGGCAACTTCCCATCTCAGATGTCGGCTGAGTATCTCCCTGACCTCGTCGATGACTTCTTGGATGGCATAAGAACAGATGCAAACATCTTTTAGCCTGGCAGCTATTCCCCGGCTGGGACACCTGCTATCCAGACACCTCATTTCCAATTCAATTCTCACCAGATTAATTTGTCTCTTGACCTACAGGAAGGGGTTAAATAGAAATCTGACCTCAGGTCAGAAGCCACTAGCAAGCAAACAAGCATGGTGCAGTTCTGAAAAGTCATGGCCATCAACTCGAGGAACACAGCAACCAAAAGTGGCGTTTGGAGCTTAAGAACCATTCTTGCATTAATAGGAATTTAATGAACACTAAAATTTGACACATGTCAGTTACTGCTGCCAGATGTTTTAATGACCTTTCCTGACCTATGCAAATGCCTCTCTTCCTTCCCCTCTCTCCCCACGCTCACATGGTCTCGTTTTATTCAGGAGGGCAAACCGTTCATTCCTTTCCTTGATGTCTGTTTGAAGTTACGCGGGTGCTGATTGTCCAGAGCAAAACCGTAATACAGCAGAGCCGGAAAGACAATGATGCACCAAAATGGCTCAAAGCCTTCCTAACCCTCATTATTTGTTCTCAGCTACAGCAACGTGATTCATTCCCCAGTGCTGGCACCCAACCCACTCGCACCCATGAGAGGGCAGGGACCCACAGCCTTCTAGAGTCAGCGGACGACGAAGACCAAAAATAGAGCTGGTCTGAAAAGAGTGAGTTACGGTAATTAACAATTAGGATAAGCAAACCTGTGGGATACAGAGGAATTATTCTGGAGTGATTCTGGAGCCTTACGTATCATCAAGGTACAGCAATCACCGCTGGTGCCCTGGGTTGGTCCATCATGCAAGAGAACGCATGTTGGGCATTCAGCCGTCAGTGATACTGCTGTAGCTCCTCTGGGGCTTCCTGAACAATCTGTCCATCACCACGGGACTTCTCCAGGCGCCTTCCCTGCTCTCACACAGCCCCCTTAACACAGCCTGGGGTGGGGGGCAACACGTCACACTTCTCCAACTGCTGGGCTAATGGCACTTTCTCCCGTGAAGACTGGCTGCAATCAGTCCTGGCGTCTTGGGGAACTGTTGGTGCTGACAGGTTGCCTTCAGCCAACAGTAACACGCAGCTGCATTTTGTTTTCAATAACGTAATAGGCACCATACCATTCCCACCACGTTGCCTACCCTAGGACTTCTCCCCCTAGAAGCCCACAGAGCGCATGTTGCTAGCTGACGTCTTGGCTGGAGAGCATGGCTTAGCCACACACCGTAAGGAACTGTCTCGGCATGGACAGATATGCTTCTCCCTCCCGGGAAAAAGAGGAAATCTTGGCATAAGGTCTGCCATTGCTCCCCACTACCGCCAGCGACTGTGGCCAAGAGAAGAGGGAAAGCTTGGGACAACCAAGCTCCCCAGGCTGGGAAGGGAGGAGGAACCCAGCATAGATGGGGAGGCATTTCCAGAACTAAAAGCACTGCTAATGAATGCCACCCCTTGATCAGAGATTTCTCAGACCATGAAAGGAAACAGCCCCTTAGAGTGGAGTGAAGGCAGGGTGTTCACAATGCCTCCCTTGGCAATGATGTTTCCCTATGTACCCTATAGAGAAGGGTACCTATAGAGAAGAGCTTTTAGAGAGAAGGTCAGGGTGTTTCAGTTCAGCAGGGTAAACAGCCTTCTGTCCAGAGGCTGAAAGTTAGATAACATCCAACACCCTCAGCAGAGAGACAGTGAGAAAACCTCAGCTGCTGTACACACACAGGAGGGGGAAAAAAAGATTCTTCTGCCATCACAGAATCATAGAATTGCCTGGGTTGGAAGGGACCTTTAAGATCATCTAGTCCAACTGTCAACCCAACACTGACACAAACCACCACTAAACCATGTCACTAAGCACCACATCTGCCCAGCTTTTAAGTACCTCCAGGGATAGTGACTCCACCACTGCCCTGGGCAGCCCATTCCAAGGCTTGATAACCCTTTCAGTGTAAAAATTTTTCCTAACATCCATCCTAAACCTCCACTGGCACAACTTGAGGCCATTTCCTCTTGTCCCATCGCCTGTTCCTGGGGAGAAGAGACCGACCCCCCCTGGCTACACCCTCCTTTCAGGGAGTTGGAGAGAGCGAGAAGGTCTCCCCTCAGCCTCCTTTTCTCCAGGCTGAACACCCCCAGCTCCCTCAGCCGCTCCTCACAAGACTTGGTCTCCAGACCCCTCACCAGCTCCGTTGCCCTTCTCTGGACCCACTCCAGCACCTCAATGTCTTTCTGTGGCGCTAGCGGAGATGGGGATGGATGCAAGAAAGCAGCCCTCCAAGTTTCAAAGAAGAGATGAGAAGTGTGAGAAGAGAGAGGAGTGACCGGCGCCGCAGGGAGCGAAGGCTCCACTAACCCCAGGCGCGCACACACACACACAGACGCAGATAGGATCGCACCGGTGCGCAGATAGATGCACGCAGACACGCTTATGGTGGATACCTAATGAAAAGCCAACTCCCACAAGAGTTTTGTGAGTCTGGCATTACAAGTTTTTGTTCCCTCGAGCACCAGCTCTTGGAGCCAGCTGTTTACATATGGATTTCGGCTTCCATTTTTAACCTGCTTCCAACCTGTCTGCCTTGTGCAGGGAGGTTTCAGAAGGGGAAGGGTTTGAGAAAGCTCGCAGGAAGCAAACCAAACCCAAACCAAGATTTAATTAAAAATCTTGGGATTTTTAAGGCAGTATGCCATGGTTTTTAATGCCTTACTTGTAATTTGGTAAGGGATGGGGACAGGATGATGTAGAAAATGTAGAACTTGAGATTCAGTAGTGGGTTTTCAGATTGAAGTGAAAAAAATTTATCTCCATCCCCTAGAAATCCTCGATCGCCCCTGATTTTGGGTGCCAAGTTGTTTCCCTGCCTGTAGCCCATTCCTGCTTCTAAAGCAGCAAAGGCATGAATCGCTGAGGAATGGCTGGAGTGAGGAGGGGGTCTATTGATGCTTCAGCACCTATTAAGGTAGATCTTCTTTACTTCCTTCCTCTTCTGGGAACAATCAAAACCAAGTTTCCTTAGATTTCCCTAGATTTAATTGCAGCAGGAAAAGTAAGTAAAGGTTATTACAACACGTGCCATGCCTTTTTCCAAAAGCACACACGTCAATAAATTAGTTTTACTGGAAAGGCAGTTTTTAGTAGGTTAGGCACAGTTCAGATGTCCCTATTTATTTACAGAGAAATGTATACATGCACACAGAGAAACTCAGCTAAAAGAACGATGTGGTCGTGAGCCAAATGCTAAAACGTTAGCAAATGCCAGAATTTGGATTGCCTGGGCACGATTAGCTCCTTCCCCCTCCCCATGGGTAGGCATGATGACATCATTCTGGAATTTCCTCCCTCTTGAGTGCTTGGCCTCATTTTCTGGGTGCTCAACAAGAGACACCTGGGGCCTGAAAGGCAGAAGTGCCGAGAGCTGAAGTCAGCCGGGCTCGTGCTTTGAGCGGAGAAAGTGCTCGGGAAATGCTACGCCTGTGAAAGCTCCCACACCTCTTGCTCCGCTTTCGCCGAAAGTCCTCATTCCAACATTTTTTGCCCTCTCTCTCTCTGTGCTTCAGTGCTTTTGCATGATGGCAATAATATTGTGGGGGTAATTGCATTCTCCCCCCTGCAGAGATGTGTTGCAGAGATATGTTCAGCAGGATTTGGGGCATACGAAGGTGCTGTCATGGGAGCACCGGAGAAACAAAAGCTTGGAGGGGGATGAATATTTTCTGTGTTCAGCGTAATGCTTGGACCATGTGCATTATTAACAGGAGATCGGAGGCCAGAGCACCAAATGGATCAAAGATAAAAACCAGAAGAGTTTAAAAACTGCCTCCCCATTGACTGGTTGAAACAAGGATCTGTTAAGGAAACAAAAAATCCTTACACATTATCATGTAATTAAAACTGTATCATCATAAATATTCAAAAGGGCTAATTAAGGATGCCCAGAAAACCTGCATTCTGGAATATCCAATGTTGCTTGCCTTTGCAACCTGAATGTTTATTTGCCATAGCTCTTTTGGATATTATACGGTATTTAATGCCAATGTATGCATACTCACATATGTTCACAGTACATTCATTTGCCATTGTGCCTAACTAGGGTTATGCATTTGTACCTTTGGCTGTGCACACACAGAATAATGTGAAATGCATTGGCATTCATTTTTCTGTGCAAAAAGTGTGAAAATGATAACACTTATTATACATTGGGAGAATCTGTGAGTGTCTATATGGCTATTTGTTTCCACGTGTGCCCCCTCAGACTGGATGTCCCATTGCAGCCAATTGCCCAGGGAGAGGAAAATAGTTCTGTATTCCTGAACGCAAATAGCCTTTCCCTATTTAAGAACATATCTGACCCTGGGATGTTTAGAGATAGAACTTTTTAACAGCTTACATAGCAGTAGCTGGAGTCTTATAGTCACATTTGGCAAACACAGAGCTGCTACCAGCAGCAGCGTTACACCCTGTTCAAAAGATCTAAATCAGAACCCAAATGTCTATTAAAGGAACCACATGAAAAAAGAGCTAGTAATGAAGTGTACGGCTGCTGTGGAACCCTTCTCCTTTGTAGATCTCAAAGGGCTTTGTGAGGAGGGCAGTTTTACCATGCCCATTACGAGGCAGGAGCAGCCGCTCGTTGTAGATCACTCAGCAGAGCGGCGGCTGAGGGCAGAACAGAGGGCTGACTTCAGAGTTTCAGCCTAGAGTCCTGCCCACTTAAGGCCATCCTGCCATTTATTGTAAATAAACAACTCCTCAATGGAATTGATCATTAAATGTTTAGGTTAGCGATGTCTGTCTGCTGAAGCTGCTGGAGCCATGTGTGGGATTAATAGAGACTGACATAGCTGGGACAAACACCCTTTCTTCTTAACTCAGAGCTTGATGAGGCTCTAGGAGGCTCTCCAGGCTCCAGGAGGTGGCCCATCAGTCCCAACAGTATCTTGTTTAACGGGATGGGGTAAAAGCAAAGCAATTGTTCTCAGCTTGTACTCAGCTTTGAACCCCCCTGCCTCTGTTCCAGACCAGAAGTGGTCTTGTCTGTCGAAAAGCTCGCCTGCTTTTTCCAACTATAGAAGTCGCTCTAATAAAAAAGCATGAGGTCTTCCTACAAACCTGGTTTTGTTTAATCTGCGCGTAAAGTACTAGTTTCCGAATGTTGCCCAACTACGAGGCTCGATGAGTCTGCTCTGTGCCTGACCTTTGCCTTAGGCTCCTCAAGGATGGATCACGGCTTTCCAACTGCAGTAAAAGGAGGGGGGAGCCCTGTGCACCCCTGGGCAACCCCCGGGCACCTGCAGAAGAAATGCCCAGATGGGCTAAATGGGACCCAACGTTCACCGAGAGCACAGAGGATCCCACAGAGTCAGACCCCGCATTTCTACAGAGCTGGGCTATTTATTACCTGCTTGGACTTTTCAGGGTTTTAAATCACTGTATTTATTTTTGCAGCACGGAAAAACCTACCAGGCCCATTTGGGATAAACTAGAATACAATATGTAATTACATCCGAGAGGACTGCACATGACACTGGCTTAGGGTTTTAATTCTTGAGATTAATCCTGTTTTGCTTGGGTCAACATTTTCTGTGTTGCTTAAGTTTTGGATTGCCAGTTTTAGGCAGTTAGCACCGGTACTGCTCAAACAGTTTACTAAACACCTAAATTTTTGGAGTATTTAAGTCATTGTAGGCCTCTGTTCTGCTAATGTACATACCACCAGCTAATCGGCAGGCAGCATGTTCTACATTCATCTTGGGGACAGGATTTACACTTCCTCAGCCCTGCATCTCTGAGAGTAGCTAAGAAGTTGCAGCTTCTGACTTGGAAGTATTGACAGTTACACTGAATTAGGCTGACAGCTCTGTTTTTAATTCTGAGTAGGTACAAACAATCCCTTTCTTAAAGACGTATCTTAAAAATAGCAATTTAATTAGCATCACAATTATATATTTTATTGCCTGGGTCACTGATATGTGAGAAGCCAGTGGGGTATTATATGGGGTTTTATATCAGCATCCACATTCCCTCAGTGCACGAGAAGGACCAGCCACGCATAAGACACATTTAATAAAATCAAGTGTCTTCACAAGAAGCAGACTTGATATCTGCAGCTGTGAAATACCAGAAACTGTTGCATCACTTTTATATTCCCAACTGTTCAAATGAATTTTGCTGTTTCTGTTATGAAAGGATTACAAACTGAGCAAGGACAACTGCATTATGTTTATGTCGCCATAAGCCTGAACCAAACAAGTTGAATATTGTTGGCATTATCCTGAGAAGGAGTTAAAACCCTGTCTTTTTCTTTTTGAATACTTTTTTTCCGTCACTAACAAAATATGCAACAAGCAAGGAAACACATGCTTTTTCAAATAGGACTGCTTGACATTTCACATTTTTGAAAAATCTATGATTTGCAATCTGGCTGAATGACCTATTTTTCATATAATGTAATTTTTTGAAATATGTCCAGTTTTTCACTTTCATCTTTTGACTGCCCTTTGAAGCGAGAAGAGAATTAATTCATCAGTGGATTTTGTTTGCAGAGTGGGATGTGAGACTGGACGTACACTGGGCACACGTTAGTCATCCCAGATGGAAATATTCTTGCTTGTGGGCTCTTCTTAGCAACAGGCAGCTACCTCCTAAAATGTATTTCTGCTAGCCAAAGCAAGGAATCATAGAATGGTTAGAGATGGAAGGGACCTTAAAGATCATCGAGTTCCAACCCCCTGCCCTGGGCAGGGACACCTTCCACCAGACCAGGTTGCTCCAAGCCCCATCCAACCTGGTCTTGAACCCCTCTAGGGATGGGGCAGCCACAGCTTCTCTGGGCAACCTGGGCCAGGCTCTCACCACCCTCACAGCAAAGAATTTCTTTCTAGTATCTAATCTAAATCTTCCCTCTTTCTGTTTAAAACCATTCCCCCTTGTCCTATCACTACATTCCCTGATCAAGAGTCCATCCCCATCTCTCCTGTAGCCTCTTTCAGGTACTGGAAGGCCGTTACAAGGTCTCCCTGGAGAGTTCCCCATCCCTGATATGGCACATTCCAAACACATCATCTTACAAACCACTACAGAGAAGTTGTGCTTTCTAATGGCCATCAGATGAAAATGAGGAAAAGAAAGGGTAAAATCAGATTAATTAATCTGGAGCTATCATACGGCCACAGCACCTAACAGACTCGAACAGATGTGACATTCTTCCTTCACTCTCCACCTATACAGTTTTTAATTGTCTGAAAAAAAAGGGTCTGTCTGCATATTCTTTGCAGTTCAGCAAGAGCAAGAACAAATCACAGCACTATGAGACCAGTCTGCCAGCACCGTCAAACTCCCTTGGTTTTTTGATATCTTGAGGTGCTGTGGTGCTCTTTCGGAAAAGAGAGGCTTCAAATACTGATCAAATACGGGCTGGATTAATCATATTACTTTTACCAGATTCAAGTATCTTAACTGAATCTTTTTGAAGATTTCTGTTTTAAAATCTAATCATAAAATACTATAATGTTTGACACATACCACTTTAATCCAGAAGAATGCAGGGGGGGCACTTTTCCCCGGAATTACCATGTTTAGCCTAACATCTTCCACAGCGAGGAGACTGGTAATAATACAGCAGTTTCTAAAAGTGCGGGACTAAGAGAAAAAAAAACACCTAAGTTTTCTCGTTTCTTGCAAAATGCAATACTAGTCACATATCTCTGCCACATCCAAGAAGGGTTTTCCGATTCCATCCCACATTCTGCCACACGAATTACTGCACAGTTCACCCCTCGTCCCATGAGGAGCAGGTGGCACCGCCAAGCATTATGGCCATTACTGTCCCCAAAGACCTCCTCTCAGGCTTCTGCCCTCCTTGGGGGAAACACACATTTCACCCCGCAGACAAACACTGCAGCCTGACTGAGTGAAAGGAGTCATTTAGGTCAGAAAATTTATTTTGCCTACAGCATAGGCCGTGCCTGTCCTATTGCCACTTAAAAATTTGTCCTGAAATTTACTACACTTCCCTCTTAAAACAAGCACCCCGTAAGTAATTTTTACTCAACATTTCTTTTTAAAGCTCTCTAACAATTACCGCATTCAATTACCCCTGGTTGGGGGATTCTCAGGTCTCCTGGTATACGATCTCTCATGACCTCCTCCTGATCTAGGGTTTCACCCCTCAGCTCCAGCCCCTGTGCCTCTTCCTGACAGTCAGACCTCTCTTTGGTGCATGATGGAGACAGATCTGGTTTTTCCATTTTTGTGACAAATGATAGTGTGTCGCAGCCAAATGGCAAGAAAATATCACAGAAAAAGAATGGTTTGATGGTAGCATTTCGCTGAGCTCCATATGAAACGAACCAAATCTCTTCACAGCCCTGACTGCAAACCTTTGCATCAGGTTCTAGTCTTAGAATCGATGCTTCAGACTGCTGTCGTTTCCTTACCAATTAAAATGGAAAGCTGCTTCTGATTCTTCAGGGAAGCATTTCTCTAACCCAAGAAACTGATTTTCCAGTTACTTGGCCTGAGCACAGTTTTCAGTTGTGGTGAGAGGCTCAGAATTCAAAGTGTCCCTTGTTTTTAGTTTCTGGTCGGTCTAGACCAGACATGGATTTTTCTCTCCTCTTTTGGACTGTTGCAACATCACACTGGTTGAAAGCATTTTTCGGTCCCCAGAGAACTAAACTGGAGAACACTCCACTGCAGTCATCATCTCCTCTAGCTGATTCCCTTTTCTCCTCTTCCTCCCTCCCCAGAGTTCATGTTCAATTCTGTTGTGCTTGGAAATATTCCAGTTGGAAGATGTAACACAAGAAGAGAAGTACAGAAGTTTCCATTTCTTGGCGATGGTTGGGCCTTCAAATAAAAATGCCAGCGTGAAATAATGGTCCAACGGCAGAAGCCTCACAGCAGCATTTATGGACCTCTAGCTCCAAATCCCAACAGCATAAATTTAAAATATCCCACTACAGTATGGCTGCGGTGGTGTTATCCCTGAGGAGGAAAGCGATGGAGACCCTTCATTTCTGTGGGTGAAGAAGGTGTTGCTAAACCATGCAGGTTTTCACATCCTCTGAAACCTGGAAGGATTTCTTCCCACTGTGCTGCTGGAAGAAATCCCGTCGTGCCAGCAGTGGGAAACGGCTCCTGCCCTGGGAAAGGGCACTGAGACACGTGGCAGACTCCCTGGATTGAGCCTGCTCAAGTCATTTTCAAACACTCAGATCATGTAATAGTGTTAAATCACAAAAGCCTAAGTAAGTTAATGAAAACCAGTCCCCACGACCCATGGCACTAACAGCAACTGTAAAACAAAAGCTGCTTTCATATTAAACGCACAAATGATGTGGGCAACCCCCAGTATCAATGTGGTCTGGGGGACGAAGGCACTGAGACCAGCCCTGCAGAGAAGGACTTGGGGGTTCTGGTGGATGAAAAGCTGGACATGAGCCGGCAACGTGCATTCACAGCCCAGAAGGTCAACCCTGTCCTGGGCTGCATCCCCAGCAGCGTGGCCAGCAGGGCTGGGAGGCGGGGAACTCTGCCCCTCTGCTCTGGGGAGACCCCACCTGGAGTCCTGCCTCCAGCTCTGGAGTCCTCAGCACAGGAAGGCCGTGGACCTGTCGGAATGGGGCCAGAGGAGGCCACAGAGATGCTCCAAAGGCTGTAGCCCCTCTGCTGTGAGGACAGGCTGAGAAAGTTGGGAATGGAGAAGAGAAGGCTCCAGGGAGACCTTACTGCAGCCTTCCAGGGNGGTCTGGTGGGAGGTGTCCCTGCCCAGGGCAGGGGGGTCGGACTAGATGAACTTTAAAGGTCCATTCCAACCCAAACTATTCTACGATTATATGATTCTATGACATACCTGGCATTTACAGTGCCTGATTTGGAGATCGGTCACAGAAGACCGTGGCCTCAGCTGGCCACGAGGTACTTAAAACCTAAGTACAATGTAAACCAAGTAAAGTCTGTGGGATTTTTACTGCTGACACACAGGGCTGGGACTTCACAGATTCATTTATTCCAACTGCAAATGACTTTATACTACACAGGCCATCGCTCCTATTTTCCACCATCCTTTTCCTTGAGCAAGATTACAAAATCTTGCTGTTGTGGAAGAAATTAATTCTCCATTCCATACCGTGTTTCCGTGACGCTGCTCCACCATGCCTTAGGTCAAATTCTCCATCCCTGACTCTGGGCTGAGCTTCTCCTGCAGGCATTAGCATGACTTCTGGCCTTTCAGACTTTCCCCCTTATTTTTTGGATATGAAATAATATTTCAGACCAAGGCCCTGAAATTAGCCATATGGCCACACAGTTGCTGGCATGACCATGGTTTAACTCCCATCTTTTCCACAAATTTCTCTCTCTCTGCTCCATGGCACTTTAAGAAAAAAAATCAGTGCTTAAGGTGTAGCGTACACTTTTGTATCTGAAATATCTGAAAGCATAAATCTCTACACTTGCACGCAAACCTCAGCAGAGAGAAGCTGAGACAAGACTGCTGATGTACCATAATTGGAAAGGATAACTGGAAAAAACAACTATATTCATAAACAATTACCACAGCAAATACACAAAGGCTCCCTCTCTTTGTCTCCCTGACACACACATGCACACACTTTGCTCAGCGCTTTAAAAATAACCATTAGTCATATGGCAAAATGCATTTTACATGAACAAAGGTTCATTTCAACATTTGCCTTAAAAAAGGCGGGCAAAAAATTGTTTTATTAAAAAAATTAAACTACAGAAGAAGAGCTGGGTCAGGGCTTGATGAGTGTGTGCTTGTTACTTATACGGGCACTCGACAGACCCCGCTTAATTCGCTTTCCCACTGGCGCCAGTTCACCTTAGTCACTGGTGTTAGCCCTGATTTGCATCAGCACATGTGAAAAAGGAATTCCCTCCGACAGTTTTGAACTTGCCATATTTTAATTCCAGTGGTTTTTGTCCTACCGCACTGGGAGAGGCTTCCGTTCCTGGCATCTCAGTTTCTCGGGGGGGGGGGGNGTTCTCGGGGGGGGTGGGTATCAAGGTGAGCAACACCTTTTGGCAGTGGGGGAACCCAAGGTGCAAGGACATCAGCTGCGTCCCCAAAGTCACTCCTGAAACAGCTGCAGATGATGGAATAAAACCCTGATCTCCTGATTCCTTCAGCCGCTGCTTCCCCCCCCGGGGCTGCTTTGGAGGCTGCTCAGCCTTCATATGTCAAAGCAGCTGTTAAAAAACACACTGGCTGATTTTGCCCCCAAACTACGGGTTGTAACCTGTCTGGAGACCCCCGGCTCCGGGCACTGCTGTCCCGGCTGCCAGCAGCCCCCCTGCCCGCGCATCCTCCTTCTCCGCCCTGCCCCTTGCCTTCCCCTCCTGCCCCCGCAGCCAGGGCACCCCGCTGCCCACCCCGGCTCTGCTCGGGGTCACGCTTCAAAGTCGTCCCCCTGGGGAAGGCCTCTTCCTTCCTCCTGGCCCCTCTCCAGCCTCCCTGGCATCGCTCCTCCCAAAGCAGATATCAAAAAAATCCCTGACTTGTGCACGCCGAGAGCCGTACCCACCTGCAGATACCTGTCTGACACAGAAATGCCCTCTGATTTGGATTCTAGATCAACGCTTCAAGGGTTTTTCTGAGAACTTGGGTTATAAGATGCTAATTAAAAAAAAAAGCAACCCAATAAAAACCATCCCCCACCCCCCAAGTTCCCAATTGCTCTGGTTAAACCCCAGTCTACCCACTGCGGGTGGGCGCATCAACTATGTTTTCCTGTGCTTAAGCTCACCAGAGTTGAGTAGCTTTGGATGATTGGAACATCCAAACAGGCAGACAGCATCTGCCGTGGGGGCACAGGGGAAAATTAAACCGCACCCCAACCACTCACTGGAATATGCCTCCCTTTTCCCACTTCACAGCTCAGACTCACCAGGAAAATCACTTCTGTGGCTACTTTATATCTGGAAAATAGATGCTTTGAAGTGCCCTACCTGTAAGTCAAAATCCTCCTTTTTCTCCCGAAACACTGTGAAGACCCTCTCTTCAGCCAGCTTTGGGGAGCTCTCAGCTACAGACAGGGGCATTAAGTCAGGAGAACCACATGAAAACGGAGAAAAAATAAACTGGATTATGCTACCTCATAGTCCTTCACTTGAAAAGGCATCTCTGCAGAGACTTTTGATATTTGGTTTTTTTTAGAGGAAAACAAAAGAAAGAAGTTTGCTGGTGAACTTCAGCCCCTACATCCATCGGATTGTAATGCAGACATGGGGTTTACACTCGTTAACTTGGGGTGCCCTGAGCCAGGCGGCAAGGAGGTGATCACCCTGACCTGAGGAAGCCCAGCGTGAGTACATGCCCATGGATTCACCGCAGGTGAAGGGCTTTGTGGAGAGAATTCAAAGCACATTTGGTCTTCTCAGTTGACTGCTCCATTGGGACTCTCCACCGCAAAAGGCGGCAACAGCAGAGCCACCTCCCATCAAAAAGGTGCGGCTCCATAAAATCTGAGTCTTTGGCAAAATGGTGACACTTTCTTTGTGTAAGGGGGAGGAGAGGGATATCAAAAAAAAGCAGGAGAAAGAGACAATTTTGGCAATATCAAAACGGCCTTTTAACCACATTTTCTTAGTGGATTTTTGGGGACTTCCCATTAAAAAGTACTTCTCGCATTTTTTTAGACTACCTTAAAATACAAGATAAAGCAAATCAAAATGAAAAGATTTGGCTTTTGTTAAAACGTAGGATCATAGAATTGTCTGGCTTGGAAGGGACCTTTAAGATCATCCAGTCCAACCACCAACCTAACGCTGATACTAAAGCATGTCACTAACATAAGTGCATCGAGTGACCAGACTGGAAAATAAGGCAAAATTTTACTTAAAGTTCAGTACTTCATTAGACTGGAGTCTTCTTTCAACCTGGAACAAAATTATATTTTGAAATTTCAAATTTCACAGCACTAACTGAAAAAGGGGATCCTTTCTGAGCCTGACTTACACTGTCACTGCCTGAGGGTTACAGTCTCAGTTGAATGAGGATTTTCAGATCTGATACAAAAGCAAGAGAGAAGCACGCACTGGGCTGGGGGTAAGGACACCTTTCATCACAGTAATAGCAGGAACTCTTTTCCTGTGATGTGAGGTTCCCTCTCCTATGACTTCAAGTTCATAATTTCTTTTAGATGGCACCAATTTAAAGTCGTACGTCCAGTACTGAGTGCCTGAATGCAAATTTCCCATCCATGTCCTGAGAACGAGAAAACAGACACCAATGACAAATCTACTCAGTGCACATCTGAAACACAGCCAGGTACACCAAACAGCACCAAAATTAGGAAGAAATATGCAAATGGGCATTTATCACTTCTGAGGCCTGATCCTGACTTTTTATTTCTGCAGAACTCCAAACGACTGGGACAAACGCATTATGATGCCAGCAAAGTGCTACCAATCTGTCTCGATGGCCCTTGCATAGAGAACCGCTCAAGCAAGTCTGACCAGCTTCCCAGAGCCATTGTCTTTGTCGATTGTGCTGTTACAGAGTTGGATAAAAAAAAAAAAAGGAAAAAATCACCACAACAGAAGTGTTTGCTTTGGGGGTGGGCACTGGGGGTAGCGCTCGATTCAGCAGCCGCAGCAGAACAAAATAGAAACTGTGAGCTTTCCACCACATTAATGAAACTTCATTCAAAAGGTGAAGTGTAATGTTCTTCAAGACGGATAATTCACATAAGCTGTGGGATTCAAACACTTCTGTCTCCGCACCGGCTCCACGCCACCTCGGGATTTATGTTTTATTTCAGTTTTCATTGGACTGCTCAGGAATGACCAGCGACAAAAGAGCATGTGTGCATTTTTCTTTTTCACAGGCCCCTGTTAATGAGGACTCTGTTGCATTAAGACAGTCAAGACTGTCTCTGGCAAAACGTGTTGAACCAAGGTGTTTGGGCCTGCATAAAATTAAGCCACAAGTAAAGCACTTACTTCTGACAGCAGATTTATAATAGGAAAATCCCAGCAGGAATGAAGAGTTAGAAACCGCTGTTGCAGCCTTTTTCATAAACTTCACCTTGATTTAGTATCTCAAACAAGTAGCAGGAAAGGCTAACAGCAGAGGTAATCCTATCATCTTTTCTCCGACAGCACCATTCCATCTTTTTGACTTCCTCATGCTGCTAACACGAATTCAAATCATCTGTGTTTAAAGTCAAACGCAGTGATTGACAGATCTTTGTAGTCTCAGTCCATACTGAAGATTATTCTAGATACCTATCAGTTATTACTACAAGCCCTGTCTGATATTCAATACCTACAGGGAAAATTGTTTTTAAGGGTGTAATGTCTGATCTATTTTGAAAGCTATTTTAAAATAAGAAACTAACTACAACCAGGTGGCTAAAATCCAGACAGGTTTTTTATGGGTTGGTTTTTGGAGGGAGAAGGTGGAAGATAACAGCAGAACTCTGTTATACTGTAGTAACAACCATGATTCAGAGCAAAGCACAGACAAAAAGAAGCATTTTGGTTTGATTCCATGACATCAATTTCTGTAAAAACACCTATTTCAATAACATAGAGGTTTGGCTCTTAGTAAAGACTCATGACAGTATATGCTGCTATGAAGTGACTGCTTGCTTTCATGAACACAAGGCACTCCAAAGCTTGGTTGTTATGCTAGAAACCTGGGATGTTGAGAGAGTGCTTAAAGATCATCCAGTGCCACCCCCTGCCCTGGGCAGGGACACCTCCCACCACACCAGGTTGCTCCAAGCCCCCTCCAACCTGGCCTTGAACCCCTCCAGGGATGGGGCAGC
>VXAK01015768.1:74245-155031 GCA_013399435.1 Arenaria interpres
TATGGCTCCCCTCCCTGATCCAGAGTCCCTCCCCATCTCTCCTGGAGCCCCTTTAAGGACTGGAAGGGGCTCTGTGGTCTCCCTGGAGCCTTCTCTTCCCCAGACGGAACCCCCCAACTCTCTCAGCCCGTAATAGCAGGGAAAGAAGCACAAGAGAAGCAGCTTGGCACAAACAGTGGGCAGGACATTGCTCTCAAACTCCACCACTTTTCAGAGCTCATAATAACACGACCAAGATAACACCCAGATCTTTGTGAAACTTGATTAACTTTGTGCTCACAGTTAAATGAATCTGAAAGTGTCAGACAAGGGCTTAGCAGTGGCTTGGTTCAAGAAAGTCTTTCCTGGTTTTGTGATTGGGATATGAGCACAGCTAGTGTGTCTTGGCTGTAAACCACGGTAGGAAAAGAATAAACAAAACTGGGGAATGGAGCTTGTGTGTCTTGGGTTAGATGGGCTGGTTTGGGCTGCTGAATTCCTAGTGGCTTTTTCAATATTTCATTTATCCCTGGTTCTTACTCTGTGTGCTTAGCAATGAAAAAAGAAGTAGAAAATCGATGAAAATGCAGACTTTATAAAGCCAAACCCAGTCCACTAAAATCAAAGGCAGTAAAGGCATCAGTTTGGTCAAATCGGAAAGTCACAAAGATGAGCAAATTCCACCAGCAGAATGACAGCTAAAAATAACCTCCTATGGAAATGTGCACAGAAGTTCATTTTTCATGCGCTTGGGCAAATAAAACCCAATCGGTTTTTGCATTCTCAGTATCGCCCCATTAGATTACAATGGAGCCTGAAAGAAGACGACGATTTAAATAAAAAGATCCTCCCCTGTTTGTCAAGTTGTCATTTTTCCATCTGCAAATAATGAAACATAAACTACTCTGAAAGGGAGAGAGATGGAAGGGAATGTGTTCCACGGATCTGTGGACAACCACATAGAAACATATACAGCAAAAGAAGCTGCAGCGTGGAGCACTTCCTGACCTCCTCTTGGCTACAAGTCTAAAAGAAGTCTCCAAGGCAAGAAGCATGAAAGAACTTAAACAAGAAACCCTTCAGAAGTACAGCTCTTTGCTGCATGAATACCACAACACAGGGAAAATCTGCTGTGTAGGAGTACAGTCCTCCCACTTGAAAAGAGCTGGTAATGCCATCATGTCACGGAAAGATTTTCTTCATGGCTTTTGTGCATTGAAGGCATTAGCAAAGTGGGAAAAGTGCGAGCTGACAATTGTGCAAAAAGAAGGGCTTCTTAATTACATTGTAAAGCATGTCTCATTTAAACAGGCAGCAGAATTAATGTTAAAAATACACACCTTCCCATACAAACGGATGCAAAATCAGTGTAGGTTAATCTAGCAGATAGTATGCTCCAGGTAAGCTTCATCAGCGGCACAGAAATATTACTACCATCCCAGCTTCCTCCCATAGTGTTTGATACAACAGCACTCGCAGCCCACCCATGATACCTTCTGGCTGGATCCAGATACCAGTGCCTCAGCGGGTGGCCCAGTGCTTGGTCTGTCCTGTCTGTTCATCACAGAATGATATGGGGTTGGAAGGGACCTCTGGAGATCATCTAGTCCAACCCCCTACCAGAGCAGGGTCACCCAGAGCAGGTCCCACAGGAACGTGTCCAGGGGGGTTTTGAATGTCTCCAGAGAAGGAGACTCCACCACCTCTCTGGGCAGCCTCTTCCAGGGCTCTGCCCCCCTCACAGGAAAGAAGTTCCTCCTCATGTTTAGGTGGAACTTCCCTTGTTCAAGTTTGTGCCCATTCCCTCTTGTCCTGTCCCTGGGCACCACTGAAAAAAGACTGGCCCCACCCTCCTGACACCAACCCCTTAAGTATTTATAGGCGTTGATCAGATCCCCCCTCAGCCTTCTCTTCTCTAGACTAAAAAGACCCAAGTCCCTCAGCCTTTCCTCGTAAAAGGGATGTTCCAGTCCCCTCATCATCTTTGTAGCCCGTCTTTGTATCATTTCCCACTTCACAAATCCCCAGTTCGGGATGTGTTGAGCCTTTCCTTATTCAGCCACGTCTGGATGTCTGCTCGCGTTCCTGGCTTCATGGGGCTTTAACCAGCTACATCCATTCTGCTTGTGGAGGTGGGATTTGAGCTCAGATCAGATTTTGCTGTGTTCCCACCCTGTGTTTCTCAAGGTTGTGCCAGGCTGCAAGCCAACAGTCAGGCAACAGGGAGCACCAAGGCATTCAGCTCAAACCGTGAACCCTTCTGACAACAAAAAGACATAGCCCGAGTGTCTCAGATGGGAACTGAAACCAGGCCTCCATATTTTGATCTGACGCATTACAAAAAAGGCCGTGTAAGTGACCAACTGGAGGTCTTTAGCACCAGGAACGTGAGTAAGGTCTGTATTAGAACCAGTACCGCTGCCTGAAGATGACACCAGGCTGATGGCAGCTTTGCTGTTAACGCCAGACTTCCTGGGTAGGCTGAATATGAACATGCTATTCATACTATTTCCTTTTGTTACATGTTGGTGAATGGCAGCCTTCATCTCTATGCGTGTAATTTTTCTCATTTCAGCTGGGATCTCAGTCACCCTGCTGAGCCTGCGAGGAGCAAAAAATACTCCACATAAATTAGTGACACAGACCACTTGTAGAGTACAAAATCCTCACATGAAATAAATACCAGAGATACACTTCCCTCCTTGTCCTGCCCATGGAATTCAGAATTGAAGGCCAGACTTGCTTTCTTTCCCTGCCCTTGGAAAACTCTAACAAATGGCGTTTTCTTCCATTAGCAATTGGCGTTTCTTCCATTTTTTAAATTCAAGAAACATTTTTATTTTCTTTTCCTTCGTTTCCCTGGGAAGTCCACTGTAACATATATACATATATATGTAACATATACATATATAACATATATGTACAATGCCTAGTGTGCACGAGCAAGCACACACATGCACTGGTGCGGCTCAGCCCATCACCTTCCTCAACACAACAGGCATCAGGGCCCTGAAGCACAGCAGCAACAAGCTGTTCTGAACATGCTTTGCCTTTTGTTTCCCGGGGAGGTGTGGTGGGGGATACTTAATCATAAAAACGCTGAATATTTAAGCCCTTTCCCCCTTCCACCACCCCATTTAAATCAGCAGTGCTGTCGGAATGAAATACAACTCGGCTTTCAAACATTTTCACATTTAATTGAATTTACTTCTAGATTGATAGCTAAACTCAAAACAGATTTTTATCCCTTTTCTCCTGGATGGGGAAATGGAGATGACCAAGTTCCCTTTGAACTGGGTTTAGAATGTTTCTGTTTTTTCCTATTAACTAAAAACAAACAAACAAAAGAAAGCAATTATTAAAGTGGTCCGTAATCTATTTCCAGTAGAGGATTGCAACGGAATGGGGTGAGGAGCTGAGTCTCTCCCTCCAAGCCGAAGGGACAGGTGCTTACAGTAGCTGATACGTGGGTTGGTTGTCTCAGAAAAAGGACATGATCTTGAATTACCCTTTATTTTCAGAAGCAAGCTTTCTCAACAAAAGTTCAGGTGTATCTCTGAAATGCTTTGGGTGGTAGAAACTGGGATTTTGGGGGTAGGTAGCTCCAAGAGCCACCCACATGTGTGAGGAGAAGAAGCCATGGGTGAAGATCACAAGAGATCGGACTGAGAGGTGAAACTGCCCAGGCACCATGTGTATTGTCCCAGCTGGGTTCTGGGAGCAATGACACCAAAGTAACACTCAGTCACCTATTTTGGGAAAGACTCAATAAAGAGGAATGGAAATTGCTAACAAAAATCACAATCTCTATTGATGTAAATGAAAAAAAATTCACCAGCTAGACTTTCTAATGCTCTAGACAGTGAATATTTAGAGTTTTTTGGAGTGATCATGCAGCAGAACAGAAGAATTAAAAGGCTGTGGACACAGGGGGCACAGTTCACCTGAGGAAAAGCACTACTTCAGCCCAGCCCTGACTAAACCCATGCTGCCAACCTCCCTTCTTATGCAGAGATGTTTGATGCCCACAGATGTCAATCTTGCCTCTTTCATAAACATTCATTGCATTTTAATACTCTCTTTCATTTTTTAAAGTCTGGTTTTGGTGACTGTCCTAGGGTTTAGATGTTTCTCCAAAGTTTAGAGGACTTCATTCTAAGATCTATTTTTTTTTTTTTTCTGAAAGTACACTGGAAGATTCACAAGAAAATCTTTTAGCTCTCAAAACTCCACATCATTCAGGTTTCATCCAAGTCAGAGAGAGTATTTTGCAGCTTCCTCGCATTTTTGTTTCACAAAAAAAAAAGCTGCTCAAGCCCAAAAGGTAACAGAGGGAAGTGATGAGGAGATGACCTCCTGAGGTCCCTTCCAGCCTCGACCATTCTGTGATTCTCTGAAAACTAACTAAAAAGGAAGTTAACTGGGTCTTCAAAAATACGAGTTGTTTGACTTTTGGACAGAAGCTGAAACTGCGGGATTCTTTTTTTATTTGACCATTCCTATTACCAGCACTTAATAATAACATGTTAAATGCATTTCTGAACAAACAACTACCCTCACGGTGTCTGTAGCTGAGGTCTCTGTCTCGTCCTTTTTGACAGCCTGAGACCAACCTCCTCTGACTGGGGCTGCAGGTATCTGTAGGAGCAGAGTGGAAAGGGCTGTTCTTCTACATCTGTAATTCTTCCAGAGCCTACGATAACGAAACACGCCTAGAACCCCCTTCTACATTTCATTTCCATTCAGAGGTCTGTTTCACATGCTAGGAGCATGGCTCTACTTCACACCTCTCTCCTAATTTCAGTGTGTGCTTTCAGGCACAAAGCCAGCCCTGCTTCTGAAGGGCTCAGCCCGGCAAAGTCTGTTCACGCACACTTTCTCCTCTGATGGTTAGGAGGGCCCAGCCTCCCTTGAGGAGCACTTTACAATTCAAAAGTGAGGGTGAACTCCTTTCTGTTTGGAAAACTTCACCCTGGCCTTTGTTAGCAGACCCAGACTTTCTGTGTGTGCAGGAATGCAATAAACACACAGGAAGAAAAAGATCTGTGAGGAAAATCATTTAGAAATCAAAGGGTCATAATATAGCACTTACAGTATTTTTGTGGATTAAATTTCTGAATAATTAATGAAAGATGAGAGATTAATGGCAACCTGGTCCACAGCCCTCTATTTATACACAGGCCAAACAAAATGGTAGGCAGGTGCACTGTATCCCTGATTCTATAGAGAACTTCTGTCTGCCCCTCACTTTTCAATCCCATTAAAGTTATTATACACGCTTTTGTAAAAAGACAAAACATATTTCCCAGAGTTAATGAAAATATATTTTATCTTTAGTAGTCACTTCCATCAACTACATTTTTTTGGCAATACTATAAAACAATGCAGAGCAAAAAAATCTCAATCCATTTAAGCAGAGTTTCCTCCAAAATTGCTTTCATCTTTGTTTAGAGGAAATCCAGACAGACTATTCAAATATCTTCTTTTTTTCTCTTTTTTTTTTTCTTCCTGGCACTAACATTCATCTGAGATTTTTTTTGCTCTTTTAAGAATTTCAGGAATTTTCATTTTGTTCTCTGTTTTGCCACTGCAGTGCCATCACAAAACTGCCAGAACAGAAAACTCTTAACACAAAGTAAATAATTTCTAAAGAAAATAAAACATTTATTTCCTGCCTCCAAATAGTTTTTTAAAAGTTCATCCATAAATAAGGCCATGTTAATGCCTTCTATGGCTTCTGTCCCAAAAGCTCTTCCACAACTTTTATTGCACATTTGTACTTGTTCTGTAACAAATAGAATAGCCTGAATAAACCAATGTTTGCTCCATTTTAAAGTGTCTTTTAAAAACAAGGGAAAGAAAGATGCACAGTTAGACATCTATGGCATCAGATACTTATTTTATTTTCCCTAAGGTTCTTTGTGATAAAGAACAACACCAAACAGCATCAACAAAGGTAAGAAAACTGAACAGAATGGACTTTCTAAGCTAAATCTTAAGCAACAGAGCATCTATTGCAGCATTCAAGTTATAAGAAAGAGTAACGGCTGCCAAAACAAATTATTAGAATAAATGGTTTTGAGAAATTTTACTTCTATGGATAAAATTTTGTCTGGTGGCAAGAAGGAACTGGTAATTGAAAGCTGTTTACCAGAGTATATAAAGCAAGAAGGTGACCCTAGGCTAATTCCTATTACCAAAATAATGTATATAATATATATAATAATATATACCAAAAGCGTACACCAACTACAAGCTATACACTGAAGCACACTGAGAGCAGGACAGGCACAAAGAGTAGCAGAGGTCTAGCTAAAAAGGGGGTTGTCAAAGAATTTTGCTGAAATGAAGCTTTTGATACTAAAAGGACATCAAGTTCTGGCAATTGCAGGATACCTGCAAATTCAAACTCTGCATGCAACATATTTTAGCGATTCACTTTGCAAGTGATATACAGGAAATGCAGCAGACGTGACTGCAAAGTGAAGCTCTATAGAGAGTAACACAGTTTAAACCACTAAAAAGTGTGGGAGGGAAGGAAAGAATGGCAGCTCGGCTCTATAGGCCTTTTTTTAGGCCAAACCCGAGAAAATCAACCGGAAAGGCTGAGTGCTCAGCACTTTGGGTAAGCAGGCTATTTGTTTAAGTGCCTGTATACAGATTTATGAGCCAAAGTTCCAGCTCCTTATAAATCCTTAAGCACAAAGGCAGAGGGTTAATATTTCAGAAGAGCTCAGTTCTTAATTACATTAAAAAAGATTAGGTGCAAATCACCATCGTAGAGAAGATTTTCAGAAGACCTCAATACCAAACAACTCCCAGTATGGCCACCTTGAGGCTTGTAGAGAATAAATTGCAGTGTCTGCTTATCTGAGATCTAAATAAGGCCTAAATGTATTTACAGACATGACCCTAGGTCTCTATCCATAAAGACACTAAACCGGTTAATTTCTGTGCCGACTGCTGTTAGATGCACTGTGTAAGGGAAGGGCTGTAGAAGACATGGGTGCATCAGATGGGTTGTTGCCCCCCAGACCTGCTGCTTGTCCACCAGGACCACCCTTTCTGGGTGAACCCTTGGTCTTCAGCACGTCCCCAGTTCAGGGCCAAGTTCAAAATGCACGACGCTGCTCGCATGGCATGTCTGAGAGGAGGCCATATCACTATTTTCCTAAGGACCACTGCTTCTGAACAAATATGTCACTGAAAGAAATCTTGAGGAGAGGGGGGGAGAAAGGAACTGAGGGGGAAAGAAAAAAAAAGAAAGATGAGGGGAATTGACTAAAACCAACCTAAGGAATATTTTTCTTATTCCAGCATGAAATGTTGACAGAATTAAATGTGGGATTAAAAAAAACAACCTTCTAACGCACAGTTTCATGTTACCTCCGCAAGAGTTTTGATTCCACTTATGAGACTTCCCGAATGAAAACGCTGGCTGTGTGCCTGCCTCAAAAATACATTTTTTCCTCAGCAGAGTGGATTTGCCAGTTGTCAATGCCATTTCTTTGCTAGCCGGCAAAATATGTTCATACTCACAGCAGGCAATTACCATTCTTTTCTCTACTGGTAAGGGGCATGACTTCACTCCTAGGCCTAAGATCCCTGGATCCTTTCCTTATTGCATAGTCTAGTTAGCCAGCGTAATTAACCCTTAGAGCAAATGGAACAATTATTCCCTTTCTTTTTAAACTGAGCCTAAATGGTTTCATCTGAGTAGGGTTTTGTAAACAGGCAAATCTGTTTTACACGTTTGTGGCCCGGTCCCCGGTTGCTGGGAAGGCCACTGGAGCTAGGCCGCCTCGCACCACCGCTTGGAAACCGTGGTCACAGTCCCCTCTCTGAAAACAAAAACACCAGGGATCGGAGCCAAAGCTTCTTGAAGTTAATGGGAGCCTTTTAATTAGTTTCAGTGTCTTTGGGGAAGGACCTTAGGGCAAATATTCCTTTCCGAAACTTGTTCCTCAACTCGTGGGGCCGGGAGGTGGTATTTTTCATGCATACCCAACAGTGCTGCAAATGCTCCCAAGCACTCTTATTACAAGCCCCAAACCATACTGGGGGAAAAAGAAAATAAAAAATAACAGGTCTCTGGAATACAAATCTGATCTGCTTTGTCTGATAAGAGCAAGAATATTCCAGTGAACACCGAATGCGATAGTGCTAACAGCTCTGGGCGCCTCACTCACAGCAAGCAGACAGGGCAAATTATTTCCAGGGTCCCAATCTGTGTGAGTTAAAAAAAATTAATCCATGTTTGTTTCTAGAGTGCAAGGATTACATCTTCCCTTGTTGGACAGAAGCACAATCTCTTGTTTCTGCCACTGGCAGCACTCGCGCCAGCACCGGCATCGTGCTAGAGACAGAAAGACAGCCCTTGGTCACGCTCTGATATTCACGTAACACAGCTCCTTGCTCAAAGGGGCAAAGTTAACAGCTTTACCCCATGTTTACGCCACACAAAATAGGATCAGAATCGGCACCGCAGTACGTGGGGTGTGACTTTCCAGCCCAAATGTGGTCTTGAACTAGAGTTATGTAGAACAACCTGTCTGTACCAGAAAATGCAGACAGCTTCTTAAGGGTTACATTTCCTTTTTACATACTTCTACATCAAAACCATATTGCAGCATAGCCTGGGATTCAAACATATCCTACAAAAACAGGCAGCATAACTCTGATATTGAACTCCAGCCCAGTTTTAATTGACTGCCAGCTCTCAGCCACTTCCTACAGCTCCAGATAGCCAATACCAATGTTGTAATTTCTAAATGTGTGCTTCTCCCAGCTGGAGACCAAATCTAAGGGCTTCGGCTTGCCTTTTGAACTATAAACATGATATCTTAACTCCCATAACAGACCCCCACCTTAGACACCTTTCTGAAGGGGGCAAAAAATTTAAGAGAGGTGGAAGGCAGGCAGTTGCTTATTAATAGGGTAATCCCTGAAGTATAAACAATCCAATGTTTTCATCATTCATTGACAAATAATTTACAGTGCTGATGGTGAAATCCCTTAGAAACCTCTTCAGGCACTGGCAACAGGGTAGATTGATAAGGATTTTTAATTAATGCCACTGTAATCACGCGTTCCATATACTTAGGATGGTATTTTCATGCCAGTAGTTAATAGTAAAATGGCTTTTGGTGCCTGCTACAGTTCCCCACAGCATGAGTCTACAAAACTTGAAGGCAGCAGTTCTTGGGCAAGAGAAGCGGTTGATGACAGGAATTTAGGTGTGCACTCTGTACATCGCTACGGCCAGGACTGGGCGGGAGAGCACAGATTTTTTTGTCCTAGCTAGGTACGTAAGAGCGACCTCGCCAGGCAGCACGGTGGGGCAAGTCAGTTCGCGAAGTAAACTGGGGGCTCATGAGTCCTTCCCTTCTTCAAATGGTTACCCCCTGTTTCGAATGTCCCTGTTTTCCCAGTTCTGCTGTACCCGCCATCACCTCCAAACACCTTCTAAGAACATACTTCACAACCTTCCCAGAGGAACTGTCAATGACATCTCATCCTTTGCTTTCAAATCAGAGTAGACTTTTAGGCAGAGGCCAGGGATTAAGACAGCTATGCTGAGGTCTGGGGGGCTCTCAGCTTGCTAGCAGTAGCCCACAACAAGAAGCAACACTAGTTTTGTTTATTTATAGCATTGGTTGAAAGGTTTCAAAAGTGCAGCGAAAAACATAATGTCACTTCCCGAAGCAGGCATAAAGACGCGTTAAAATACGTTCTCCAGCCAGCCAGAGAATGTGGTTTTAGTAACACTGAGGAGGCCGCTCCTGTCACTCTGGGAAATGCACTTAAGTGAAAGCTGAGTTCCAGTCCAGGCTCCCAGTGTAAGGGGAGGGGTAATTTAGTAATTATTTCTCTTGTTCATTATAGCATCTCGTGCCTGCAAAGCTTGCAGAATATTGGCAAGGTCCCAAAATATCCCCAGCGGTGATACAACATCACAAAGTGCAATGATGCATCACCACCTCCCCACACAGCAACATGACATGAACATCACTGAAGAACAAGACAGTGACTTTATCACTGAGTAATTTAATTGATGACTTGAGCTCTAAATAGCCACTTCCCTTCACCTCCTCAGCTGCATCCCTCCTTCTGAAGATGTCACACACCCTAAACTAGCACTTACGGTTGCAATACTGATTGATGCTTCACGGCAGAAAGTAACAGGAAAGAGCTCCAGTGAAAGTTCATTAACTTTAAGCTAACGCATTTCAGGAGAAACAACAAACTGAATCACCAGGAGAGGGAGAACAGCTTCGATTAACAGGAGACGATCCATAAAATACCAGGAATGCCCAAAAGCCAGATGGAGCAAAGGGTGAAACAGAGGAAGGTGGAGGAAGCGAGAAGAATGGAAGCGAATACAGTCTCCAAGCACAGGACTGGCAACACAAAAGCTCCAAGATGTAGGCTCCCTAGGTTTTTATTAGCCAAAGTAGGATCTCTGTCCAAATGGATGCCTACGGTGTTCAGTTATTTTATTCTTTTTCAGAAAAAAAATACACGGAGAAGCTGAGGGGAGGACTGGGTATGAAACCATGTCAGTTTATAGCTATTCCACATACCATGACTCAAATGGTCTTTGTTGATCAACAGCAGCTTCAAGATAACTCCAGTGATGAGGTTTCTGCTTAGATTGCAGAGAAGCTGCGGACCCACCTGGCAGTTACACCAAACTCCATGTATTGGAGGCAGGCCAGAAGTTTCTCCATAAGCTGATACTGATGGAGCTCCTTGTGTTTCTCTGCCTTTCCTACCCAGTCCCTTCTCCTTTCTACTCTGAAACTTCTTTCTCTACTCAAGCCTTGGACCCACTTTGTCCCTTTGTGAGAATATTCTCTACATTCTGCTCTCAAACACTTGGTCAAAAGATTCCAGGGGTGTCAGGACAGAAATCAAACTCGTGCCCCTCTCTGTATTTCTTGGTACCATTGCACAAAAGGACTAAGGTCTCTTAAGTCTCCTGGACCAGGGAGGTGGAGGCAAATTCCCACAGCACAACTCAGAATTGCACAGAGTTCTAAAATTCCTCCAAGTTTCTTCATTTCTCAAAACAGAGTAGGGATATGGAACATGTCGGTGCTTGAAGCTTAGAACTACCACTTGGTTAATTATATAGCTGATTATGTAGGACTCTGTTGGCTGACTTAACACACAAAAGCTTGGGCATTTCAGTGAAAAAAAAGTAAAATAAATAGAAAGACCTACTGCCACAATGTGGCAGGAGCTAGAAATGATGAGAAACAAGGTCCTCTGGCTTCATGTGTGGCATTTACAATATGGAAAACTCAATGCCACACATGAAGTACAGTAAAAGTAACAGAAACAACAAAGTAGCTCTTGGTTTCCTTATTTAAACACTTCAACTACAGCTGGGAGCTCCCCTTCTGCAAAAGCAACTCAGTCAGCACAAGCCTCTGAACTTTTTTCACCCAAGTTGCCTTGAAGAAAAAAAAAATAATACAGTTTCTTGCTTATCAGAGACTGAATTTTTAAAAGTATGTGGGTATATTTAGTGAGGTTGCTGAATTACGGAAACCAGAGCTATACCCGGCTGATACTCCATAAAAAAATAAAAGCCTTTTGTGCATTTTGATTGGGATGACTGCTAAAAATACTCCCATGCAGCTGTTTAATTTGCTGTAGCTCGAATGCTAGTTTTACTCTTTTAATTGCTACTATAGAAAATTCTTTGATTGCATTTGATGAAATTAAGATTTTCAGTGTTTAGTGATTAAACCTGGGGAAAAAAATAATGTAACCACTTGCTAGTTAAAATGTAAATTGTCTGTGCTGGGAAACCTAGGTAAATCTTTTCAGATGGTTGTCATGTACCTACTTACACCTAGCTTGATAAAATTCTCAAAAGCTGTTCATTCCACAGTCTCCTAAGGGTGAAAAACAGTGTTCTCTTATTAGAAATCCCAGATCCCACTGTGGTCACACAACTTTTGCACTTATTTCTGAGGATAAAATATGTCTCTGCAACGGCAAATGTCACATTTCCGAAGGCCCAAGACAGGCGGGTTTAGATACACATCATTTTGTGGGTGCAGCTTTTACACACGGTCCCTTGGGCGTGCAAGCATTGGGCTTCACATGGACAAACCCAGACACTGGGAGTGTGCAAATACATGTGTGTATAAATAAGGGAGATGTTTACAAGGGCGCCCAGGGCTTAGTGGTTGAGGTGTTTTGCTGTGTGTACAGAGACAGGAGTTTCTGAGCTCTGGTGCCGAAAGCCACCCACAATGAACCACCCCTTCTTCTGTGTGTTGTTGTACCTTGGCCACGTTACCGCCACAGGCTGCTGGGGAGAGAGCCGAGTTCCCACCGCAGAACAGCACAGCCCCAGATACACGGGCATTGTTCAACCGCTTTTCCCTTCTCTCTCTAAATTTTTGAAGTGCTCCAGGTCATTGTAAAGCTGTCTTAAGGGCCGTGCACTTCATCCGACGTATTTCCTCCATCTGGGATAGGCAACTGCTGGGTCAACACCTGGGATAATGAGGCTGATGTTCAGATTATCCTCTGGAAACTCAAGTCTATCGCCTCAGACAGCCTTACTCAAGCACAGCTCTGGCAACAAACTACGTATATGTTGTTCTTTTAAACAAGAGCGAGTCATAGGAAAGGGAAAGTTGAAGTGCCAAGGGAAAAAGACAGTGGGTGTTATTAGAACCGTGTACTGCAGGAGCACTTGTTCTCACCAACCTTAAAAAGAAATCCAGCCAGGACTACAGCATGCTGATATCTATTGCAGAATCTGGGCCTTCCTAGAACTGCACCAGAAATACCGGACTTTGCTGCTAACTAAGAATCGTGCGTCTCCTTCCCAAGCTGCACGGGGACACCAGGAGTTTATCAGAAGCCCCTGCTCCCATGCACGTATGCAGTAGGCTGTACCGAATTCAGGCACACTGGGTTTTTTCTTATCCTGTTACATTTTTACCTAGTAATTATATCACAAAGGCACGCAGGCAAAGGACAAGAACACAAAGCACACTCTCTTTCCATTTTCTTCCTCCCTCCCTGCTGAAAACGCCAGGAATTGAGACGATCTCTCTGACTCATTCTTAGAGTACTAAATTCTACCTTCATTTTGCAATCCAGTATACTTTGCACCTTCAGATTTTAAATTAACTTAAATATTTGAAGTTAAGCACGCTTGATTACGGCTCCTGAACACTATGCGCTTTGTTCTAGTGTAAGGAACTCTTGTCGTATGTATATACAGTAATACTGTAAAAGCTTTATATAGTCAATTCTTACAGTACCCCAAATGAAAGCCCTATGAAATCCCACTTTCACGTCAGTTGTGCACCTCCTGCAGATTACACTAAAAGTGGCATGTGCTTGGATGCATCTGGGGGTTTGGGGGTTGGTGGGGTTTTTTTTTGTTGTGGGTTTTTTTTTTTAATTATATATATTTTTTTTTTAGGATGGGGAACACAAATGGCACAGATGTAGTTTTAGACAAGTCTCACGTTTGCTTCACATTGCTTTCCCCGCTGAAGAGCATATAGGACAACCTTGACTTGCCTCATTTCTGAGCGTGTAGCCACAGCTAGGGTATTTTTAGGAAATCACACCAGAAGTATTTCCTGTAGATGCTAGCAGAAATAGCACCCGCATTAGGGAGTACGGACCCTCACGTTGATTTTGCTACCTCCTTTGGCACTGAGATGCATTTAGGTCTTTAAAGGCTCATCATGACCTTAGTCAGTCCACTCCTCTCCTGCTAAACAGATGGTTGCAAAAAGTTAAATAAATGTCATTAAGAAAGCTGTGATCTTCCCTCAGTCATGTTAGGCATTTGCTAAATATGCCCTTTTCCGTGGTGTTTTCTGTGATCATCACAGTGCCTGCAGCTCCAGCAGAGGTAGTAACAACAGGAGCACTTGTTTATACAAGCCACGAAGAACTGTCTACATTTGAGTACTGCTCTTTTTTGATCTCACACACACTTACAGTTTTACCTACTGAGTCCATCTTTTTCACTACGGCCTCTTTTCCCATCGTCTCCAGAAATCTCAACTCATCAACATTAAAACCAAATTTCTTCTGATAGACTGATTTTTTTTTCTGCTGCCAATAAATACAGAAAAAAAAATTCGTGTTTCTAGTTTCATGTTTCTAGTTAAATAATTAAGATTGTATTAATGGCTTCAGCTTGTTTTAATGACGACATTTTTTATACAAAGCCAAAATAATAAACTGGAGAGATCCTCTCTTGTTACACAAAAGTCAGAAAACAAGCTGAATTGCAAAGTGAACACTGTGGAGCCCAGGAAGAGAAGCTACAGGCCCTTTTCTTGTTTATTGATTTTTACCAGAAATAAAGATTAAGAACAATTTCAATCTTTTCTCCTGGACTTGGCATTAAAGATCGAGGCTTATTGACACTATAGCGAGCAGCAAACCCCATCCACTCCGAGGCATGACTCATGTTTTTTTCTTTTGAACTCCCAGCCCAAAAGCAGCGTGCGTGGTAGAAGGCACGGGTTCCTTTGCCAACGCACGACATTTTTCATGCTGTCACAACACATCTTGTGCCAGCTAATCCGCCAGCCAAGAGTGGCACCCATCAGCTGCAAAGGACGCTCGTCACCTCCATTCCCAGCTGGTGGGAAAGTGCCATGTAGGGAAAAGTTTGGACACATGGAGAAATGCTGTTTCTAATAAGTTATTTGCAAAAAAAAAAAGCAAACAAAAAAACAAACCCTTGTGACAACATCATAAAATAGAATATAACAGTGTCACAGAATCTTTCAGAAACAATTCATTAAACTACTTTAAATACTCTTATGCAAGCTCTGGCACGAAACTATTGCAATGTCTGTATAACCAAAGCAAAAGGCGATGAAAGATCCTGTACAACCTCAATCCCCCTCCCTATCCCTCCCCCAAATACTGAACTTGCCAGGGTTTTGCAGATGTTTTGAGATCATAACACAGGGTCAGAGGATAACTGGTAAGGTCAGCTGGAAAAGGGGGAATGTAAACACTTTTTTTGGACCTTCATGAATGGGACTCTCGAAATAGGAGCTTCGGGCTGAAGGAAAACTGACATAATCTGACTCCATTGCTCTCCTGCACTGTACATCTGGCTCGGGATTCACAGCATCCTCTACATGACTCAAAGTTATTTCACTTGTTGGTTTTGTGAGTGCCACTCCAGAAAAGGCAACAGTAAAGGGATATAGATTCTAACCCGGCAAGAATAATTTTACATTAAGGAATAATAAAAAGAAAAGATATGCAGGAGGTTTTCAGCAAACCAACAACTAATGGTTTTTTTTCCCCCGTTTCATCATAAGAGAGCAGCACACTCTGCTGGCTGTTCCCTTGCACTTTTCTAGATAAATCCCTACGCGTTACTCTAAATCAGTATCTTCAAATGTTCCACCGATACAAGCAGGGACAATATAGTCGAGTGGGAAAAAAGAAACCTGAAGGATGCGGATGGCAAGTCCTGCTTCTGCCGTCGGCTCACGATACTCAAGGCAAACGACTTGACTTGCAGCACTGCAGTTCCCATGTTAAAAGAACAAGGAGAATGACACCAACCATGGCAAAGCACACTGACACTCACAGTTTAAAGCCACAGACAGAGAGCATTACTACTGTCGTCACTGTATTAACAACAAAAATACAACGGTAGCCGGTTTAAATTTCATCTTTCATACCAGCCCAGTCATTCAAGATCCCTCCGCATTTTAGCACAGCAGCGTCACAGGAGAATGCATGTCTGTATACTTATCAAGATGTTTGTGGTTAAACTTTTTCTGCTCTTTAACTTTGTGTCTCTGTGCAAATACACGACTTTGCCTGGAAAGTATATAACTGATGAAACTGAAGACTGCTATTTTGCTGATTTTGCATGGAGTACATTACAAAGAGATGTCATTCACCCTGATGAAAAGTCCATCTCAAAGGCATTTGCCCTACATGCCAAGTTGTGTGTTAGACCACAAGAAACAGTTAAACTGGTGCCCCAGTGTTGTGTGAGGTTTCTGCTGTTAGCACCCGGTGCACAGAATCTAGTTTCATGTCACTGATTGGTTTAACGTGTTTTCCCTTTCAAAATATACCGATTCAGTGCATTCCAAAAACGTTACTGTTAAAAAACCAACTTGCCTACTTAAACATCCCTGAATGTCATATACAGGGAACTCTTCTTTCAGGCTGAAAATATATTAACCTATTTAAAAGAAAGAAGAATCCCTTCTCCTGAAGTAAAACACTGGTTTCACAAACAACTATCAGGAGTCATTAGTGCATGGCAATTGTTTGAAACAAATCTTGGCTTCTTTCATTTTATGCAACTATTTGTAGTATCTCACTACTTACAGACATCTTACACTAATGGCTGTAACGCAAAAGAACACTTCTTCATTCCTCAGCTATGGCTTTGCATATGTACAGGCTACTTCTAACGCTATTAAAAGAAACTTCCTAATGAGAGACAAAGAATTGAGAAGGAAAAAAAAAGGTAACAAAAAAACAGATCCTACAAATACTTTTGTTCATATTTACATGGAAATATTTTTATGAATAACCGATTTCTTTAGTATAGATTCACTTAACATGAATTTGCCTTTTTTGCTTGCAGGTAAAGAAATATAACCAAACTCTTACAGAGTCTACGAAGGAGACAACATGATTGCAAGAGACTTCCAGGCTTTTATTCTACAGAGAAAGAGACAATTCCCTGGGGTCACCAAAAGTCAAACTGGCTCTTATGTGCAGCTGTAATTTTTAGTTTATACGAAAACAAATCAATACTGTCTCCACAAAACTCTGACTCTTTATAATGGCACTAAACTGAACTCCTCTTTAGCAAGTTCTCAACAGAATTTCAAGTTTATTTTTCTATGTTTACAAGAGATCACATTCAAGCAATCACACCTATGAAGAGAGTACCCAGCTCTTTCATCCAGAAAACTGGGCAAGAGCTTGCTCCATGGAACTACTTCCCTGTGTACAAAAGAACAGATGATCGTGTACAGTATCACAGGAAAACAGGTAAGAGAGTTTTTGGAGAACGGCATCTCTGGGGCAGCTGGCACATTTCACATGTTTCTTTCTGTCTCACAGCTAAGGAGGGGTGAAATTTACCCCTGTCAGAGGAGCTAAATCCTTTTGATATTATAATTCAACCAGTCAGACTTCAGTTCCTTCATCCTTAGGGCTCCATTCAAAACCTTTTGAAGTCAACAGAAAGACTTCCCCTGGCTGCAGTAACTTTGGCTCAGATCCTAACCCACGCTCCTATACCTTTCGCTCGCTCTTACGCCTTCCCTCTTTCCCAAGCCATGGAACCCATGTGCGTGTTTCATGCCTTAGAGGAGCCTCAGGGCTGCTCTAAATTACTTCAGTTAATATTATCTCCCAAAGAACTGACTGGGGGGGATACAGCGTCAATCTATTGTACCTTCTCCTCTGGTGTATCTCCATAATGGGCTCAGAAGAATGGTTGGCTTGAGACAGCTAAGATTTTTAGTGTGCCAAAGGAATTCATATCCAGAAACTAATTCAGCTGTTTTTATTTTACAGGCAGAAAATAAGGCCAGGTTCTGGCTGGAAACAACTACAATCCATCTCAGAAAACAACTTTCTCCCAGCCCTGCAATTCCTTCCCAGCAAAGGGGACCTACTCAGAGCTGGGCTCTCGGGTCCCTTCCCTGCAGGGGGGCGTGCATGGCATACGGCTCTCCACATCCCAATGGCGCCAATTAACAGAACAGACATTTATAAATATAATAGTAAGGGTCAGATGCACAAGGACTCTCCTTTTTTTATGGCGATTACAATCAGTCTAAATTTACCAAGGTAGAATTCACAGTGCCCATTACATGTGTTTTAAGTGTCTCTAAAGCTGGCCGAGTCCTAGCAGGATGCCATCCAGAACCCCGGGCTCCTCTCGGAGAGGTGCTGCCTCTCTCTTTTTTCTTCTGTAATCTGCATCTCCATGGTACTCCAGCAGCCATGCATTATTCAGTAGAGCATTGAGTAGCATGAGTGACATCTTTGGGTCCTTTCTCCCTTCCTATTCTCACCAGAAAGAATTGTATTTCATTGTTCTCAGGCCCAATGTAATGGTCAGATGGTACGGACCATTGGCAGAGCCACTTGCCGGAAACAGCTCTCCCGTGTCAAGTACATGTGTCAAAGCCATTTGACCACATAAGTATTTCCTGAAATCCCATTGCATCTAACCATTACTGAAATTAAGGTACATCCCATAGGTCTAAATGAGCAACACAAAGGAGCTGACTGCTGAACTCCATAAAAATGCAGTCAATGCTCTTATGATTGAGGAAAACCAGGATAAAATAGTACAGAAGGTTTATAAAGAATAGGGATAACGCCATAAGGATCAAATGTGATCAGTTTGTACATCTAGAGAAAAATTAGCTTCACTAATTTATTGATATCTTTTTTATTCCCAGAAAAAGTGCGTGACTTTCTGGAAAAATAAGATGTGCAGAGCAGTTGAGAGGAACATTTTGCATTTAGTTCAGTACTGCAGAGAATGCCATGAGCAAAAACATCGCTCTCCAAAGGAGAACCGAAAGAATATAACACAGAGCGTCCATCTATAAGGCTATACAAACACCTAAGCTGCTGTCTTTTTTTTCTGCTAGTTCCTGCTCACTAATTTCCTTCTTTTCCTCTTTCTCATAATGCAATAATAATATTGCATGTGGTCATTTTATTTACCTGTCTCCTTTAGGATAGTGTGACAATCTACCAACCCGTCTGCAGGCTTAGACCTTTTCCATTCTAATTACTGGATTGCCTGAACCGCACAAAAACGAGAAGATATGTGCACTCTGTATTGTTTGGACCTTCTACCTTTTTACCAAATTTGTTCAAATAAGTCTTTGTGTAATCACCCAGTGAAATTCTGGAATACACACAGTCACAAAATTCTTTAGGACTTTAAAAAACACGCCAATGTAGAGAACATATCTAATTATTACATCAGCTCATCACCAAACACACACAAACATATTCTTCTAAAATAGATTCAGAATTACGCATTACTAACTGTCTAAAATGCGTGGAGTTATTTCTGTCCTATGACCTAATATTTTTTGAAAACTTGATGAAACATGAGCAAAAGAGAAACGTTGCTGCAACCTGCAATTGTATGAAACAAGAAGCAATCAGGGGGCGTCTGGCATTACTCGCATCATCTAAATGTAGAAGAAAACGTTGACCACTGGAAATTGCTTACTAAGCAAACAGCCAGCTGCACGGATATGTTCCTTCTCCTCCCCAAAGCATCTTCTGAATCCTTTGTGGAGCCTGCCAGACAGCACGTGATATGTGTTGGTGGGCTAACAACTGTTGCTGTCCTCTCCACGGTTGCTGCCTGTTGATGTAGGGGGAGTCTGCTCCTGCCTAAATGCAGTCTGGTTTAAGCAAACCATCTGGGCTCTCCGTGCCTCAACAGGTTGAAAAAGGCATCTCCTGAAGGCGGCTCATCCCACCTTCAATTCTTACATTACCTCTCTCCAGAGATGACCCTGACTTTACAGGCAACCCCAGCAACTAACATAAAGCAAGCGCTTCACAGCGAGGGGGGTAAGAGATGCTGAGTTCAGGGATCAGGCTGGAGCTGGGGTCTTCAAAGGGGCTGGCTCAAAGGGTGGTGAGCATGGCATCCCATGAAGTCCTCATCAGAAGCATCCAGCAGAAGGTTAGAAGTACCTTCTCCTACCTAGTCAGTGACCTGGTGAACACTCCTTGCTGGGCATCATCGTGCTTCTTGTCTCTTCATGAGTTGTCACCTCCTAGAATCATAGAATTGTCTGGGTTGGAAGGGACCTTTAAGATCATCTAGTCCAACCATCAATCTAACTCTGGTAAAAAAACATCACTAAACCATATCACTAAGCACTACGTCAACCCGGCTTTTAAATACCTCCAGGGATGGTGACTCCACCACTTCCCTGGGCAGCTCATTCCAAGGCTTAATAACATTTTCCATATAAAAATTTTTTCCTAATATCCATCCTAAACCTCCCCTGGCACAACTTGAGGCCGTTTCCTCTTGTCCTATGGCCTCTTCCTTGGGAGAAGAGACCGACCCCCCCCGGCTACACCCTCCTTTCAGGGAGTTGTTGAGAGCGAGAAGCTCTCCCCTCAGCCTCCTTTTCTCCAGGCTGAACACCCCCAGCTCCCTCAGCTGCTCCTCATAAGACTTGTGCCCCAGACCCCTCACCAGCTTCTTTTATCTACGTGGATTTGATCCACGGGTGAATATGAGAAAAGCTCCTAAACTTCGGATGGCCAGCTGACAGCGAAGACACATTGGGTACTGCTGTCTCTGGCAGATGGAGCTGCTACGCTGAAATCCCTATCGCATGGTATGGCAACAAGGGAATAGTCCTTGCAACTCAACAGCAGCAAACTCAAACTTGAAAGGAGGAAATACTTTTTTTTTTCTCCAAATAAGGTGTAATTGGACCTCGGAGCTCATTATGGCAGGATGTTGCTGGGGTTCTGGTCTTACGAGAGTAGGCATGTACTGAAACAGTAGTAATACCCAGGGTTGTAATAGTTAATGCTAAAAGGAAGAGCATGGGAACAAAAATGAAACCTTATGCTTCAGGATTTAAAGCAATCTCAATTTACTAAGAGAGATCTTTCCGAGTGTGATGAAAAGAGGGAGGAATTATCCACCTCTGCCTGCTCTGAGTTGCTGAAACCTTCCTCTGAAATACCTCATTCTGGATGTTGTTGAAAATAAAAGTACTGGACTGAATGGATCTCAGCCTTGATAGAAACTGGCATTTATGTCACCGAATATCTCCTGAATATTGGACTGTTGATTGTGTGCTACAATAAGACATTGCTCTCTGCGAGGTGTGTTTCTTTAAGGGCAGGATGTTCAGATGGGTTCATTAACTATTTGCTTATTTATTTTCTTTAGTGTCAGAGATGCCTTTGCAAGCCACGTATATATTCATTTCACATGAAGTGTAATTAGACTTTGGAGCTCGTTATCACACGATCTCCCCTGGGTATGGGTATGTAAGAAAAGGCTTTGCATTTCTAGCTGTCTCTGAGGGCCGCAGAGATCACAGGGCAGACAGTTTGGGCACGGATATTCCTCTGGGAAAAGGGCAGGATGCCAGCAACGCCCACGGACACGGGGAGAGAGGGGACATACAGCACGAGGGTACACACAGCCCCGGGGAAACTGCCCAGGGCAAGAGGGGAGGGTTGTACCTACCCAGGGAGGAGGTCTCAGCCACGGTAAAATAAGATGGGTTATTGTTAGCGCGAGGTGAGAAAATTTCCCCTCGTCAATTAATAGAAGGCCTGGAATACAGAACATGCTGACTTACGTATTTTGCCGGGGAAATAATTGGAAATATTTTCTTATTGAAAAGGAGACAAGTGGATTTAAAACACAGCATGTTTTCAGATGACTAAGTTTCCTCTGCATGGGAGAAGAGGTATAAATATTGCATTTGAAAAATGTCATGTTGATAAAAAAGCTACAGTTTCACCAATATAAAATATGAATGTAAACAACATGTCTGTCAGACGTGGCTATAACATACTGCTTAGCGCTGCTAACTTATAATACGCGCCTATTATTGTTAGTTCTCTTAATGAAAGAAAGTAAAGACACTGCATAAATTCTTGAACACATGTTTCACTTTTCCAGCTGCCTTGTGCTGTAGAACATCATGCTAACAAGAAGTGATGCTAACAAGAAGCTAAAACCAGTGTAGCAAATGGGGCATTTAAATATATATAAACATACAGACATTCATATATAAATAGAAACTGGCTATTTTGGGGAAATGAATGGATCCCTAGACAGACATATTTCAGTTTAATATTACCTATATTTTCCTACATGGTAACCATTACAGTCCTGCTTAATCAGGAGAAAAAAAAAAAGAAAAAAAGAAGGTTATGCTCAGTGCTAAAATGGAAAGTCAATATTCAGCTATCATCTCTTTTAGGTTCAATACAAATTTTGTCTGTCAAGCACAGGGAGCAAAAGGAATATGAATTTTGACAATCTTCCTCGGTCACTTCAAACTGAGACGTGACA
Organism: Arenaria interpres; assembly: GCA_013399435.1. NCBI lineage: Eukaryota > Metazoa > Chordata > Aves > Charadriiformes > Scolopacidae > Arenaria > Arenaria interpres. The sequence continues at coordinate 96,330 of VXAK01015768.1, forward strand.
CCTATGCCTGCAAGCGAAAGGCGTGCGCTGATGTTCATGCCGTTTCCACACAGACTGCTACCATGCCATGGCCCCAACAGTGTCAGAAACCCCACATGTCTCTGTTTGAACATTACAAAAAAGCACATTTTAATTCCATCTCCAAATACACTGTACTCGCACTGTCTCAAAGAGATTATTTTTGCTCTTTCCCGCACCAAAATCCATGGATTCTGCTATGATTTCCAGTCTCCGCTCAAGCGCAAAGCATCTACCTCGTTATTTACCGGGAACGGCCCCTCGGCGTTACAGCAGGGTGACATCCCTCTGTCTGGCCACCACATCAGAAAAACGGTATTCCCTTTGCGCTTCGCGCTCAACACTGACTCCAAAGTCCCGTGCGAGCACTAAGCTGCACTCCTTCTTTTGAAACAGAAAGAAACCCCTCGATTCAATCCGAGGGGGCTGCATAAAACAAGTTGAGATGTTAAATACCTAATGATGATTACTAAGAAGTCCGTGGGACTGAGCATCTGATTAAACAGAGAGGGGAAAATGACCCTTTGAACTTCTAACCTACTGGGGGTGGTTTCTCCTGCAATAACACCCTGTTTAAACCCTATGGCTACAGCACATCTGCGGTTCACTGCCTGTAATTACAGCTTTAATACTGTAACTGTAGCAAACAAGTCCCATGGTGTATTAGACTAAACACACGAGGCATTTTGTCCTCTTGACTACAGCCTCTTTAATGGCATTTCAGGCTCCAGTACATAAGTCTGCTCTTGGCCAGCGCGCTCCCCAGCAGTTAAAGTTGGCCTGAGCTGGTTCCAGGGGAACACCGTTCCAGCCCAACCGGGCATTGGACAATTACTTGAGAATATCATTTAGGCTTGAAACTGATATTTATCTAGTGATTGAAATCAGTTGGGAGCTCAGGAACCGTTGTGTCAGCATTCTGTCTTTCCTGGAGCCTTCGGCACTGTTGGTTTGGCTTGTTCCTACGCTGGGCACTTAGAGCTGGGCTGACGTGGCAGCTGGAGCAGCAGCACACCCAGTGTGTTTGTTTGTGTTTATTGTCATACTTCATTCTTTACCCTGTCCCCCCTCCTGAAAAAAAAACAAGAACCAACCCAACACAAGCCACATCAGGAGAACTGAGCTCACTTTGATGGTCCTTTCCCCTCTTTTGCAGCAGTCTGCCCATGCTCCCCCTGGCCAAGCATCACAGGCAGGAGCCCAGCCCAGCTCTGGAGACTCGCTTGGAACCTCTCCTGTCCAACGTGTTCCAATATGCAGGCTCCTCTCCACAGCTTCTCCACTAGAAATTGGTGTCTACTTAGGGTGAGTGAGTGAGGGACCCACTGGAACTCTTCAAATGTGATGTTTCCCTCTGCCTTGAGCAGATGTCCCAGCTTTACCTCCTCCAGCTGTGCGCCTGCATCCATGTGGATGTTTGTCATCCTCCCTCTAGCGAGAGGTTTCATCTATCCAGTCCTGCCCAAAAGACCAACCTTTGAATAGTTCGAGTCTTCCTTAAATCCTGCACTAAAATGAGTCATTAGCAGTCATTAGACTCCTCCTGACCCTCAGAGTAGGAGCCAATTTTTTTTTCCAAGTAGGATTTTACTTTTTCTTTCCTTCAGTAAAATGCAAATTTTCCAGTTTTCTGACTGTATCACTTGGTCAGCAAAACCCCGTGGTCCTGTTAATGCTCCTGCTTCCCACAGCTGGATATTTCTCCTACTGACTTTGTACCTTTCTTTTCAGCATCTTCTTTCAAACACATTATTCTATGTATTCTATATAGCTTTTCTCCTACACACCAAGTTTATCCAAACGCCGAGCGGCTCTGAATACAAACGAGATACTTCTCCTGTGGGGTGGAGATAGGTGCTGGTTGTTAAATCAAAGCTATTCCTTTGCTTCCCCGCTGTCCATCCACCCGCAACCTCTGTTCCCCCATAACCCGCTCCCTCCCACAGCTCCTGCTTTGTGACCAAGCTCTCCCAGCTCTGTGAAACACCATCATCCCCACTCCCACCGCTTCAGCTGGGAAGGCCAGGGACACTGACTGGTTCCTGCCAGCACTGCACAGGCTCGAAGGCAACATGCTGTTTACTTGCCCCTGTGTTGGGTAAAAAGCCCAAGTTCCTAACCACAAAGAAAATATAACGAATATAAGGCAAGTATATTCTTAGGGCAACTATTTTGAAAAAAAATAATAAATCTTGTGGGTTGGTTTTGGTTTTTTTGTTTTTTAAATGTAGGGAAAATGGTCAATTTTATAAATACCCAGCAGCAGCTTAGAGCACCAACTAGAGCCTGCCGGGAGCCGTTTCCATTAGCCGCAGGTAGAGCGCAAATCACATACAGAGACTTATGACCTTGTACCACCACTACCAGCCAAAATAGTCACGGTCGTCTCCTTAAAATATTGGAAGAGCACTTGGCACCCAGTTTGGCCAAGGAAAGGAGACTGCACATGAATATTTAGACTCCCACTACATCCTCAAAATAATGTAGGTTAAAAATTTAAAAATAATATATTGCCCCTCATAATAATAGTAATACTTTGCCGGGTTGTAAGTACCTTTCAACCTCAGTTATCAAAACACTTTGCAAAGGCAGTTAAGTAAGTATCATTATATCTATTCTACTCAGAGGTGACAATGACTTTGTGTCACTTATAACTGCAGAACAATCCAATACTTATCCATTATTCAGCTTCCCAAAATAACCTGTAATTCTCTAAGCAACTCTAACAGGAAAACGAAGTTACAAATGGGGCACCGGTATGATTCATCCGTCGATGAATTCAACGGCTTGTTCTCCTAACGGGGAGAATTGCCACCACATCGCGCTCACACTGCAAGTAACATCTCTACGGCATCTCCATGGCATCTTGCACCCTGAATGATCCCAAAGCACTGGACAAACTCCCTGCAGCACCAGCTGAGCGCTGCCACATGGCAGCATAACACAGCCACCTCTGGGAAGGAATGCACGCAGCACACTGAAGCAGAAAATTAAAGAAAAAAAAAGACCCCATACAAACATTGGCCTTTTTAAAGGAAAGCTGAAAAAGGGTGTAAATTCTCCTTAGTGTGGAAATATAGCAGAGCCCTTTTTGGGCTTAAAGTTACGGTGAGACGAGTTGAAAAACTCTGTGGGGTTTCCTAAATAAACACAAAAGCCAGGGCCCCAGCAGGTGGCCAAGTTTGATATTCAAATCATTAACATTTTACATGTGGAGTTTTCATTAGGACAAGGTTACCGCATGATGGACAATCTGTATATATTTGCAGATGTGGCGTGCAGGGAAGTCAGACCTGGGCAAGGAGCATAATTCACAGCAATCTCTCGGCCCGAGAATAGCTGAAGGCAATGTCCAATCAAAGTACTGTCAGTGCAGCGCTCGGCGAATAAATGAGTTGCTTTGACAGGAAATTCCAACAGCAATTTTAATTCTGATCAGGCTTCAGGAAGTGGAAAGAATAAAAACACATCAATTATAGTGACAGGAAGTTTTAAATCACATGGCAAGCAGCTGCTGCCAAAGGACACGTCTGCCAGCTTTGTTAAGGAGTATGGTATTTTGGTGCGACCAAAATCTTACACCAAAATTTTACAGGCTGACATCAGTCCCTAATTGTACGTTATCCCACTGCAAGGGTAAAGCAAATGACACAGTGCAGACAGCACACCGTCATTACAACAAATCAGAGAGACAGAGAGACCGCTCTTTTTTTGTTTTATTTTTTTTAAATCCTGACCCAAAACGAGCATATTTATAACAAACAACTCCAGAACACACCACCGAGTAACGATATGAAACCCCTGCGCGTCTACCTCAATAAAGCAGGAGATCCCAGCAGCAAGGCAAAGAGACCATCATTTCCTGAGTCAGCCTTAGGCTGCAGAACGACCCGCACTTTAATCATTTTACATAAATTGCTCTTTCTCATTAATCCATGTTGTAAATGGTGACCACTGAGATGAATCGGTGGAGCGCTGGGAGGAAGCCTGAAGAGCTGTTTGATAGCAAGTTCTTACTGTATGGTGGAGACTCGGAGTCTACCCAGGAACTTCCCTCAGTTATGGGGTTAAGGTGTTTTTCCATGTTCTCAGTACCACGTGTAAGAGGAATCAATTCTGGGCTTGCTTTCTTATGGTAGAACCTAACTAAGCTGGCCTGGGAATGGGATGGTGGGGCTGGGGTGGGCAGGGGGAGGAGGTCTCAGGTGGAGCTGCTGAATTTCCCCCTGTGGCATTACGGTTCCAATGGCTATCACTTCAGGGCAAATCATTCAGATGGATGCAAATTGTTCTGGCCTCACTTCCAGGTGCACCAAAGCTGGTTTATACAGCACCGGGCTGGAGAAGGGCATTAAAGTTAACGTAGATGTAATTTATGGTCTAACACAGCACTGTAAAGCAGCCCAGCTACACAGGGGATTTAGATCTCTAGAGTAAGACCTTGCTCTCACTTTTGTCGGTGGAGACTTTGTAAATTGGCTGCCGTGAGTATTTCTGCCCCGGAGTCCAAGAAGGGAATGGCTACCACCAGCTACATACCACGTGCCTACAGAAGGTCAGTCGGATTTGGCAAGTGCCATTCAATGGAAAGTGGCCGAAGAAGTGTTTCGAACTGCCAAACAGTGATTAACTCGTATCCCACACGGATAATCGATTTATATCCACCACAACCGAGTTACATCCTCTGCTACACGGCTTCCCGGCCTGAGGAACTCCCCCTGCCCCTTCACTGAAGTGACCAAGAGCGACAAAGGGCTCAGAGCTGAAGACTCTGTGTTTTTTCAGATGGGGGGGTAAGTACAGGAGAGGAAAATTTGCCCTCAGACAAGGAGGTGCTCATGAGTTTTGCTAATCACACAGACAGGGTCCTATTCTCTAAACTACCGCAAAAAATACTCAACCAAAACTGACAGAAATATTCATGCAGATTTAGCAAAGGTCACTGAGAAGTGCATCATTTTGACAATACTGGCAAGTTTCGTATAAAGTTTTGCTTTTCAAAGAGAGTATTTTTCAATAAAAAGAATACTAGAGGAAAGATTTAAACTAATTCTACATAAAAATTTTCATTATGCCTTTGGAGACAGTGTGAATATTGGATTCCAAAACAAAGAAAAAAAACCTGTCAAGATAAGACATGATACATCTTTTTATTTCATTTTAACTTCTGCTTAAATAGTAAATGAAGCTAAAACATAAAAGTGCTCATAGTTTCCTGCATAATTATCCACATTCAAATCTCTCCTCAGGAGAGATTCTGTGGGCTTTGATCCAGGGATTTTCAAGCATTTAAGGAAGATACAGGAGCCAAATCTCACATTTCTTCTGAAGAAAATATGGTATAATTTCCTTATGCTTTTAAGGACATTCCACACACGGACAATCTGGCTTGAAGCCAGCGATGAAGAAAAACACAGGCAGACTTCTTAAATGTCTATTATTTTTAAAAGTCTGTTATTTCTATTATTTTTTTATCTTTATAAGATTCTCTTTATATTCTGATAGAATCAGCAATTCAAATCCAAGAATACTTAAAGGATATCTATAGCATATCTTACTAACTATCCATATTTTTCACCAAAATTGCCCTATTTCACCCTAAAATGACATGTCAGTCTATGTACGTGCAGATATATATCTTTTCCAATGATAGCGTAATATTTCAACTGCAAAGCTATTAAATAATGCATTAAAAAAATCACTCAACTCTCATCACAGGCTGCTGTCCTGCAGTGACAGTAAGCTGAGAAGAGCGTGAGAAACTTATCTTTAAAGAGCAGGGCTGAGTCCTGAGACACTTTTAAAGCAAGCAAAGAAAAAGAAAAGGACATTTGTATATACAGACGAGTATGTAAAATACCTCCTAATGACCGCCCCAGCATTAAATCACTTTGTGCTTCACTAAGTCTCTAAAATGGGTGAAAGAGTGAGTGAGCGGCACAGATTTCCTGTTCCTGTTTCCCAGTATTGTCCTGCCAACAGTTACTATGAACACAGGAGCTCAGATTTGCTTCAAAAACTCGGCATTGGCCCAAATAATCCAGAAGGTTGCCACTCGGGTCACCTGGAAGTTTACCTTGAAGGACAAGTGTCCCCTGTGGCTCATCTTTGGATGTGTACCTTGGCTGCTACCTACCGCAATGTTCTCAGTAGCACCGTTTCCTACAATGCCCTTGTTCTGCAGAAGGGCTGTGGTGGGCTGGGATGTGCTTCATCCTTCAGGGGAACCGGTAAAAGTTCTCCTTTATCAAGCTAAGCTCATTCGTAAATCCTCAGTGTTACTGTGGCAGCTTCATATGCCGATAAAACCTGCCATAAATCACACTTCCGTGCATCTTCCTCCTCTGTTAATTAGCAAAGTATCTTCAAACCATGGAAATGAATCTTTGGTTCCAGTGGTTTTACTTCTCTCCTGCTTGCTTTGTTCTCTCTCTGCCCCTAACAGCAAGACTACAACCAACACCTGGGCTCCGATACTTTCTTACAGCCCTGCCTTCCCGCTCGTGCCCGCAAAGGACCCACTGGGACACCGTCAAGCTTGTCAGTGTGCACAGGCTGGTGAAATATTGGCAGTGCGTCATGGACATACGCAGCTGGAACTCAACCCTGGTCGTCCTAAGCCTTAGCCCTTCTCAGGTTTCTTTCACTTTGTTCCCAACATCGCTTGCCAAAAGCAACTCCAGGAACAAAGAGTACTAGTTAAACATAACATTAAGAGATAGAGCTGGAGACCAGAGGAACACAGACAGGAGCCTCAAAGCCTGACCACTTGACAACAATAACCAAAGGCAAAGAGCAGCACTGATTTACCAAGATGTGAGTTATGGAGCCTTTGATGTCCTGACTGATGCTGCTTAGAGAAGTGCACAAGACCACACTGCCTGATGAAATTACGACCTTGTAGCTGCGTGATCTTCCCTCCGCATGGCTCTGCCCACCTCCAGAGACAAAATTCCCATGCCGGGCTGCACAGGATGGCAGTTCTGAGTCTGCCCCCTTCACTCCCACCCTAAATCAGGGTTGTTCTGATTTACACCGCACAACATCTTGTCTACTAGCTCACAACAGGCCTCCAGAGACAGAACATCACCAGACACTCAGCTGCTGGTACATTTGGTCCAAGAGCTCTTGGTGTTGACCAATAAAAGCCTTATCTTCTCTGAAGGGTACACTGCAGCTGAGCAGACCAAGTGTATTTCTCACTCTACAGAGCAAAACTGCAGTGGAGACTGCGACCAGAGCATCTGGAATCAGGAACAATGCAGCAAGATGACTCATGAGTTCATGGTCAGACTTCTTCCAGTGCAGGATGTCAGCTCCTCACATCCTCTCACTCTGCCACCTCCAGGAGCATCCTCGTAATTTCTTAGGAAAATAAAATATGTCTTTGTGGTTTTCAGGACTTCCTCCGCTTCCTCTCTATTATTTCTTCATTCTTTAAAATCTATTATTCATCTGCCTGCTTGTCCTATTCATCTCAGTTTCTTGTCCATCCCTATCATCAGAAGTTACTTTTTAGCTTATGATACTCCTGCATCTCGAACTTCAGCTCTTTGTCATTCCATCAAGTGCCAAATGTCATCTTTTCCAGTAGTTTTCCCAAAGACTTCTTCTGATTTAACTTATCACTGGTCCTCTCCTGTGTCATTCTGTTTCTTCATCAGTTGGGGAATATCACATATCATTATTTACTGTTGCTATTAGTATTGGCTAATTCTTGGAAAACTGTGTTAAAGATCACAGGTGGATTCAAAAATTAAAATCCCTCCCCCCAAGAAAAAGGTGCTATCTCCAGATAACCACTGATTATTGGTTTTCCAGCTGATACACTGGAGGTTCTCCTCTTAGTCACCTTCCGATGACGCCACATAAAGGCCTCTCCCCACCTCAACGAGTTGGTCAATGATATAAAAGGGTGATGCTGGCACATGGTAGTTTTGTGACTGGTTTCCTATCCAATTCCTCACAACCGTTAGAACAAGAGGAATGATTTCTGAAGATGCCTTTCAACATTCATCTGAGTTTTTCCGGTCTCTGCAGAACCACTGAGAGTTTGTAGACTCCGTTACTGAGACTTCTCCAGGGATCAGGCTACTCCCTGTAGAGATGCGAGTTCTTCCTAAGTCCTGTTCTTTTGGTCCAAGACATCTTGCTTCGTTCATTCCTTCCCCAGGGAACTTGTTTAAGATTCTTGCACAACTGAGATCTCAGCATCCAAAGAACCACAAAAAAACCCATCTCTGTATTTCAGTTTGGCCACACCCGGACTCAAGACTTGGAAAAGTAAGTGCTTAAAACAAATCAAGAGCTTACCTCTTTTAGTAAGACTTTGTTTCTCGACAGAAGACAAAGAAACAGGATGCTGCACAGAGCTTCCAGGAAAGAACGAGAGGCCATTGCCCTTTTTAGAGACCCTGCATGAAAGCCCCACCAGAACAAGACGTTTGGAGGACTAGAATTTCACCAGTAACTTCAGCCAGCCATGGGAATGACCCGGCTTGTTGCAGCATCTCGGCACGTCTCATAAAACGCACTGAAACATTTGCCAACAGGACTATCTGCATGTCATTGCTCATTTTTATTACAGCAGAACTAGGAGTGCCCATCAACACGAGGACCTTGTGCCTGATACAGATGTCCGTTTTCAGTGCGTTAACCAAAGGAGAGCAGATTATCCAACTTCCTACCCCCAATACAAGAGGTTAAATGACAAGACCCTTCCATGTCAACATGCCATTTGTACAGACGAACGCTCAGCAGCACGGGTCATAAAAGCTAGCACACAAGGACTGTTTTGGGGGAGAAAAAAAAAAGATTCTTAAGCTTATTCTAAGATTCATGTCTATGCATTCATGCATGTGCATTTAACCATAGACATAATTCACTTAAGTTTAAGAGACCTGCTCTTAAATACTTCACCACTGTGTCATACCATGGAAACTACCTCAGGGCTACTAGGAAGGGGGTTCAAACATCCCTCGTATAAAACACATCATTATGCATTAGAGGAAACTTCATTCACCAGAGAAGAATGGCACACCAGCTGGAGGTGAACACCATAAACCACATAAAGTTTTAATTAAATTCATTAAAAATTCTTTGTCTCTCACTGTGTTTGGAGGCAGATAGAACCCTTTAACAATGGCCAGCACACAATCAGGTTTGTCAAAACGAATAATAATAAAAAAGCATTTGCTCACCCTGGGATATTTTGAAAAAGCCAGAGTAAGTGTATTATTTTTAATATGGACATTTATAAATTATTGCAAGATGTGGCAGTCTTGGAGTAGAGTTGCTGTTTCTATTGTTCATTGGATTGATAAAAGGTGTTAATAATAAAAGGCACATTTTTAGCAGTTGACTAAGTGGATTGACCTGGAATACAGGAAAGCAGCATATTTTCCCCTTAGAAGATATACATATAAACATTTTTAATGATTGGCATTTCTTTACAGCATGTCTTCTACATCCCATACTGATAAGAATGATTTCCAATTACATTTCCTGCCCTTCAGAGCTCGCAGTCTATCAGCAAAGCGGGGTATAACAAACGAATGGCACAGCACCAGACCCCCTCCTGCAAGCACACACACGGCTAATGCCAGACAATCAAATATGCCAGGGGACTAATCATGAGAGCAGAGCACGCATAAATATTTGCAGGATTAAGCCCGCTAACCGGGGTAAAAGAGGATAGCTATGTGGTCGCTTAGCTCTTATGTAAATGACTTTGTTTTTCAAAGCTGGAAAGCCTTGCAAAATACTTTTATGTTTAATCAAATCCAAATAAAATGATTCTACAATGTACTGAAGGGCTTCCCATGATGAGTCAGTGACAATGTCAGCTATTTAGACTCATGGCAGGCACTTCATTTTGGTCGCAGTCCAGCCCCCATTGAAGTCAGTGGGAGTCCTTTTCCCTGATTGCAACATGAGCCTTTGTTACTAAATTATCTCAAGCCGATGAACTGTGAAACAGAAAAGTTACTTTTACTAACCATTCCTAATCCAGACTTATTAAGGATAATTGTAAACTAGTACTAACAAATTCAGTAATTAGGTCTGAAAACATACTCACTGCATTGCTAATACATAAGGGTAGGGCGTTCATTTCTAATACTTCGTCAAGATGCTCTGATACAAGAAGTATCACACCTCAAACGAAGGGTCCCTCGAGCTGCGTGATTTGGTTGAAAGTGGGGAAAGAGCAGAGAAAAATGGGCATTCCTCAATCCTACACCTCAGCAAACAGAGCTGTGGCTTTGTCCATTTCATAGTCCCGGTGTTACACATTTCAGATTTAGATCTGTATCCCCTTGATGCTCAGTGCTCTCTGGGGCAGGGAATTTGGGGGGCTGTAGTTCTACCCCTACCGTATGGCACATGCCTTCAGCAAAAAGGGGACAGAAGCACACGTTTTGAGTACAAAAATTAGCTTAGTGGATCAAAATCAATGTTAGCATATGAAGTGCAGTACTGAGTCTAGACAACAAAGTATTCTGACTGGTATGAAAACACTATTTAATGGAAGAAAAAAAAAAAAAAAGCAAAGTCATCTTTTCTATTTTTCCCTCGGTCCTATTGCCTTTCAGTATCAGCTGTGGAACCCTGTCCTCAACTACACAGGTCTCAGAGGAAAATAAGATACCTGCTTTTTCACTTTGCTTTCACACAGGCACAACCAGCAGCTTCAAGGGAGAAGAGCTGAGAGATGAAGGAGCTGAAGAAAAGAAATAGCAATAATAGTCCCAGAAGCGTCTCAGGGGTTGACAGAAAAACCACTGCATAACGCGTTTGCCCAATATTCCCATCGCAAAAAGGTGGGAATTCTCTCATGTAACCCCAACCATCTAAAAACGAAGCTTATAATTGAAATGTATTGGCTAAGTCCTGAAGAAATGAAGAAAGGCACAAATAGAAGGTAATTGTTTCAAGTGTTACAGTAGATACAATAGGTAGGGAAAATTGCCTTCTGGAAGGGTCTGTCTCATGCTTTTGACCACAGAAAGGCCACGCAAATAGGCAAGGTGCCTCGAGGCAGAGCTGTTGCAGGCAATTCCACTGAAATACTGAAGTATCCCAACAAGGAGGTAAATAGTTAGCTTGGGTACTGGCATCAGTCCTGCTACCAGAGCAGGTAGCCCTGTGACAGCTAAAAATCCTAGTAAATTCAGCTGCTGTGAGCTCACTTAGTTCATGTTTAAACTGTTAGTGGTCTCCACTATGGGTAAAGGAGGAGATACATCTATGTCTCTGCAGTGACTGTTAACTCAGTTTGTGATTTGATTTGATTTGAATTACAGACATAGATTGTAAGAAAGATAAGACTCCCGACATTGGGACTTGCCAAATGGTTATATCTGCATCCACAAGTACCTCTTCTTCCATAGGTTTAATATAGATAGATAATAAGTTATCTAAATATTGTGTCTATAGATATACCTATAGCCAAATACTTAACTATATAAATATTTCTATAACTTTTAAAGACAGTTCATCCAATCAACTAGAGAGACGAAAACAGAAAAGAGAGACCAGATTCATCTCCTGTTCACTGTCTGCCTCCATAATGTTGTAACCCAGGAATGACAGGAGAGATGTCTCCCAAGAACACAGTATTAGCGGTGCACTGATACGGCAGCGTGAGTTTCTCCTCACTACTATATGGTAGAGAGAGGATTGAGGAGCAACAGTGTGAGAAACAGCCCTATGAGCACCAAGGTGAGAGAGGAACCGGGGGAACGCAGAGGGGGTTCAGGGGTTGAAGCAGAGATTCCCCTGCGGCCTGAGGACAGGCCACAGCAGAGCAGCCCACAGAGATGGTATCACAGAATGGTGGCAGCTGCTACTGAGACCAGGGGGGCCATTCCTAAGTGCAGGACTCTGTTTGTACCCAACTTAGAGGAGCTGCACCCATTTTGAGCTCTGATGGGGCCAACTTTACAAGGCAAGCGGGGTGAGGAAAAGAAAAAGAAAAGAGTATCCACAGCAACAACATGCAATGATAGACTTAGAATAAGTGTGAAGCTTCATGGCTCGAGTGCAACACATTTGGGAAAAATAATGATTCCGTCCTCGCTTCCTGTGGGCCTTCAGAGGGGCGTTAACTTGCAGGAAGAGCAAGTGCTGTTTTGAGGTTTATGGCTGGGACGTATATCTAAATTAATTGTGAATTTATGTTAAGTTTATTTAAAATAAGATAGATGGGCAAGCAGCAGCCAGGGTTTGGTTGAAAAGTGACATTATTTGTGGAGACAGTCTATTGTATTGCAGCAAAAGAGAATTCCATCTTCTATTAATAGTGGCCAGTGGGAATTCACGCTGAGACTTCTTCTTCACTGACATACCCATTTCATTAAAAGTTTCTTCATCCAGACCCTTTCTTCAGTTTTTCGTAGTAACTCTTGAGGGTGTGTGTGGGGGAGCAAAAGGATTCCCTGGAAAGGGTCCAGCTACTACTATTTTGAAGGATGGGTACTCAAGTACATCAGATGGGGTCTACAATTCATCATGATAATAAATATAGTATGGCTTCACACAGCCTTGGGAGGGAGAAGGGGGGCCCAGGGCTGCCACGGGAGGGCTCTGCCCAGGTGCTGGGGTCAGGCTGTGGAGATGCACTTGGCGAACAAAGACCCAGCTTGGGGGGGGAGGAGGGTGTCCCCATCCATCTTTACAGCATGTGGCAAACCCTCTTCATTGTGCCCACCCCAGCCACTTGGTCCCTCTCCAGTCAGTCTGAGGGCAAGCAGCTGAGGGCCCTCTGCCCAAGGCAGGTGGCCTCTCCTATGGAAATGAGCCAATTAAAGGAGGCTATAGAAGGGCACAATTGGCCGGCTTCTTAAGCTGAGGCTGGGCTATAGACCTGAAGGTGGAGAGGTGGTGGTGAACAGGAGAATTTTCAGCTGCACGCTTTTTGACCCAGTCCCTGAGCAGCCTGGGTTAGAGCAGAGGAGGGGATTTTGGCATGTGAATCTTTTTCCTTTCTTTGAGTCGCAAGTGCCAGGAAACGAATTGAGAAGTGGGAAGTAACAGAGCAGTGGGTTTTGGGTTTTTTTCTGTACATCTTTTTAACTCTCCTAATGAAGGGCTTTCCACACTATGGCCTGTGTCTATTTCAGCCCTGATTTTGTATCTACTTACAGGATTAGAAAGATTAAGTGCTAATTAGAGCACTGAGGGCTAATAACTGCTACTTCTGCAATGCACATTTTTCTTAATCTCGTCTTTAATTCCAGGGGAGATTGGTCCATGTTACAAAGCCAGAGTTTGCCAAAGGTTACTAAACATGCAATAGAAGGTGCTGGGTGTTAGTTTTCTTGTATATACTGAATAGGCATCATCCCCTCCGCTAAGAAGGAATTACAGGGATGGCAGGAGAAAGCATGCTTTGTTTCTGAAGAGAACAAAAAGCAGTGTCGTCTTTGTTCTGTTGGAAGCACTGTTAACCCCACTTTCCCCCGTTTTCCATTTTCATATCTGTAACTTCTAGTTTGAGCATTGTACTACGTGCAACGCATTGTTAGTTCAAAGTATATTCAAATACCACCGAAATGATACATGTGGTAAAGGGAGAAGCAGGAACATGTGAAAATGGCAAATAAATTGGCCACTGTCTTTTCCCTGACTGTTGACTGGGGAAGTCGTGGTACTGTTCGTTAGTGGGACAGTTTCCTTCTGTTCTCCCCTTAAAGCTCAGTTGTAACACACCAATACTCATATATTTGCAAATAAGTTAAGAACTATTTGGTTGCTTGAGGGGAACACATAAAAAAAAATTAGCAAACAGCAGTTTTTCCTGTGTAAAACACGGCCAGGATCTTTTCCAGAGAGGAAAGACTTAGAGGAAGGTTTTGATTTCCAGCCAACAAAGGACTGGATTTGCATACAGGTGTTAGGAGGTTTCTCTCTGAATTCATGGATCACTGCTAGTTTCAGATGTCGGGACACAGAGATGGGTCAAAGGCACTGGGAGATGACTTGCAGCCAGTTAAAGGGGTTTGAGGTCAAGGCTGCCAACATCAGAGCTCTTGTTTTCCACGTAGCGACGCCAGATGTACCAGAGTCTCATTCAGTTACCTATTTCCCACTGCACCTGAAAGAGCAGGTTGGGTTCTGCACGAGGGGGCTGATGGTTTATTTATTATTTATTTGGTTTATTCTAGGGTAGAGCAGCCTCCCATCTCTTGGGTGGAGGATGGGATGCACTTACTCAAAAGCAGAGAGCGAGGACCATCCCTGAGGATCAAGCAGGAGGGGAGGTAGAGCATTTAATGCAGAGGTATCTCATGCAAGAGAAACCAGGGTCACTTTGGAACAGACAACTCCCCTGCACGTGGGCCTGGTTTTCAGGAGACCTCCCCAGGACTTTGTTAAGATTGTGGAGGAGCTGCAAAGAGTCAAATTGCTCTGTCCCTGTGTAATGAAATGATCAGAGACAAAGTCTAAGATCCCTAAAGGGTTCTCCTTCCTCAGACCTCCTACTGTGTGCGACCAGAGCCAATCTTCTCTCTGTTAAATCAGTTCTTAGTAGATAATTACCAGAGAATTACTGATGCTTAATAAATTCTGAGATCTGCCTATTCAAAACAGTTTAGCGTTAAGAGGGCTCTCTGCTGAACGCTATCTGAAAACCATCTCAAGTATAAGAAAAATCCTTCTCCAGAAGTATTTAGAGATGACCTGGGAGGGGAGACAGGGAATGAGAGGAAATACTGCAACAATAATCAGTGATGAATAGACTGGTAGACTGGATGTCTACCAGTATGATGTACCAGGCAACCTTTTAGAAATGGAGTAGGACTGTCCTACAGAAATCCTATTTTAGCCCATGTGTGCTACGTATTTCAGGAAATTAGACATTTGATGTCTCCACCTGCCCCCAAACACCAAACCATGCAGCACCACAGACGATGGCCTCTTCATTCCTTCTCCCTTGTCAGAGTCAAATACATTATTCTGGACAACAAAAACTACAGAAACACATTTTCCAAAGCCAAGCCTTTACCTGAATTCTGTACTACATACAATTACCCTGAGCCAGCTGGCAGAAGAAAGCCTCTGGCCATGCACACCTAATGCCTGTAGCTCGCTAGGAGTGGAGCACAGACCCACCACAGCCAGTACCTGCCCGATGGGGCTGTCCTGGAGAATGGGTATTTTTACAAACCGTCCTGTACCAATTGTATTTTAAAAAGGGATTGGCAAGAACAAGGCGTTGCAGCTGATTTCACTAGCGTATTATTCCCTTGGATTTTTGTCATAATACCTATAAATTGAATTGTTGAGCCTTTTTTTCCAAATGTTTCTAGATAACATCTTTTTCTTTTTTTCCCAACTTTTAATACAATAACTTCGTCCCTTCTCACACTTCTCATCACTCACATTAATACAGCTTTTCGGTCATACAGCTCAAGCATCCTCTATTAAGCCTGACTTCTGCCTCAGACAAAAGATCAGGCGGGTGTTTTTCTGCGGGTCACACCAGCATCCCTCCCTCGCCTCCAGCATCCCTCCTGCAGGTCACACCAGCATCCCTTCACACGGCGTGTCGGTCCATGGCTTTACCACCAGAGGGAGCTGCCTGAATGTCTTTGAAAGATTTTTACACAATTTAAATTTAAAAAAAAAAATAAAAATAAAAAAAAAATTCCACCTTTGAAATCTTGTTATTTAGAATAGAGGACGCAGTTGTGACAGGCATAAAGGGGAATTATTGAAAGACTGTTACGCTGTGCAACGCCTCAAACCTTTGCTCCGCTTCGTTCTGGTCTCATCCAATCCTGTACAGTCTGGTACAACAGCACAAAATAAGCTTTGTTGATTTAATCAAACAAAGCAGGCTTGAATGAGGGTGTTTATGCCAGCTATTGAGACCCACAGTATGACTCTGATGGACTGAGGTTTGAGAGGAAAAGGCAAACTAGATTTTTATAGCTAACTAAAACCACTCAGTGATACATAATACTGCCTAGGACAGACCATAATATTTCTTACAAAATTAATGTCCATTAGTACTAATAGTAAGGCTTTGTCTCTTTAAAAAGAGAACCTCTGCTTTAACACTGGTTCATCTTTAGCTTGTATCCTTTTTTTTTAAGTAATGATTTCTATCCCAGTTCTGCTCTGCTTTCCAACACCACCACCTGGCTACCACAGAGACGCTGCTTTCCCTCCCATTACCTCCAGTGCCTTTCCATCACACGGGTTGTCATGTTTCCTGATGTGTTGCATGCAGGGCAATACACAAGCGTGCATCCGCATTTTCTATTAAATGAGGGGTTCTAAGCTATTCTTGGGTCCAGACTTTTCTTGTCCTCTTCAGACCGGAGCTGAGCTCTAAGATTCTCTGGAAGGGAAAAGCCAAAGTAAGCTCTTTAACTTAACCCCCAGCTCCTGATCCATGAGCTCTAGACAGATTTGGTAGGGGAAAGCTCGAGTACGACCTCGCACAGTTCTGGGACTGGCTTTTCTTAAGTACAGCATGTGCTTACAAAGGTAGAGCTGAACTAAACTCAGATACAAGTCTGGGGCGGAAATTCCTGTGCTAGAGGATGGACAGAGCCAGATCTCCATGCTGATTCAATCTGGGAGGCTCAGTCCCTAATAATCAAAGTAAAAAGAACTTTTTTATCTATGGATTTTATCATGGAACTTCCAGAGGCCTGACTTGTTTTCACAGCCTTAGGGCTTGGCAGTACTACTCACAGGTAGTTAGGGCTATGGAGATGATGAGGGGCCTGGAACATCTCTCTGATGAGGAAAGGCTGAGAGGACTTGGGCCTTTTTACCCTGGAGGAGAGCAGACTGAGGGGGGATCTGATCAACTCCTATAAATACTTAAAGGGTGGGTGTCAGGAGGATGGGGTCGGTCTTTTGCACTGGTGCCCAGGAACAGGACAAGAGGAAATGGGCACAAACGTGAACATGGGAAGTTCCATTTCAACATGAGGAGGAACTTGTTTCCTGTGAGGGTGGCAGAGCCCTGGCAGAGGCTGCCCAGAGAGGTGGTGGAGTCTCCTTCTCTGGAGACATTCAAACCCCTCCTGGACATGTTCCTGTGGGACCTGCTCTGGCAGGGGGTTGGACTGGATGATCTCCAGAGGTCCCTTCCAACCCCGTATCATTCTGTGATCTCCTCATCTGATTACTCAAAGTAGGATGCAGCCCTCACAAGGTGTCAGTATGTGACACTTTTAGTCATACCCACTTTACTCAACATGAGAAACCTACATTAACGTGCCTCCATGAAGTGCTTTGCTATCAAGCTGGTCAGTGAAGAACTAAATGGTACCAAGGGAGAGCTTTGGTTCACCCTACAGTAGTCACATCTGGTATCATACACAGACACCTGAACTCATGTGTTAGACTGGGCACAGAATTCCTCTCTCCTTCCCCGGTTCTTTAAAAAAGATGACTTTCAGGAACTTTAGTTTAAAGAATTACAGAGTCAGAGAGACGCAGAACCCAACCCAGCCTCTGGACTTTCACTCCCTTTTTGCCACTTCATTCCAGTCTACTTCCACATGGAGCAGGGAGCTTATTTTTCCTCTTTCCCAAATAGCCAAAATATCCCCAATGTATGAATACAGCAGATAAACAGATGGAGGACAGGCATGAATTATGTTCTTTGCCAGAACTTGTCAAACATCTGTGATGTAGGATGAGGTTTTCCTGCTTAGGAGGTGGGTATGAGAACCCGTTTGTTTTCCCCACATGAGCAACTATCTGTTGAAGATGAATGAACAGGTGAAGTACATGGGACTTCCGTGGTTCTACAACGTCAGGTCTTCCTCCCCTGTACACAGGAGCTACTTTTTCAGACTAACCTATTTGCAATGACAGTCTGGAAAGCCAGAAAAGTGGGAAAACCTCATTTTATTGACAGAGAAGCAGGTTCTGCTTCATGAAAGAACATGACACTGGCTGGCAAAGCCAGAGAGCTCACAGATCTTCACCTTCTTGCTGCCCACTCCAGTTTTGAGGAGAGCCAGATCAGAGGAGAACCTCCTTTCTTGGTGCAGGGAGAGTGTGATGTTTTCCCCACTGAAATTTTACCTCCTGGCCCACTGGAGAGCAGGAGAAGAGGAGGCTGGAGCCAAGGAGGGTGCCCAGCAGGGCTTGAATGAGGGGGCTCTTTCCCTACCTGAAAAAGTAGTTAGAGGCAGACCCACAGACCTCCTCCCACTGCTGTGTGGCAGCGAGGGATTCATCCTGGGCAGAGGGCAGGCCATGGCTTCTCTGATGCTGCTTTCTCCCCAGCATGACTTCAACAAAAGGCAGTTCTGCAGCGTTTTGGAGGATCCAGCCATCAAAGGCTACATGGGGCTGCCTTACTGGCATTTCTGACCTCTCAGATAACTCTTGGCACAGTCTAGGTCTTAATCCACTCCATAATGGCAAAAGCAGCACAAGGAAAATGTCTCTCAATGCCTACAAATACCTAAATTCAAGGCTAATTATGGAAGGAGAAAAGCAAAGAGCACTTTTTTTTCTTCTCAGGCTCCAGAGCCAAGATCTGGGTGTTTTTGAAGTCATCTTCCAAGGAAAAAAAGAAAAGGCTGTGACCTAAATACAGCAAAAGATTTAGGTACTTGTGATCAAAGGGTTGAATGATGCATATACACATCTCCCTAAATAATAGTGTGAGTGGGGGAAATGACATGTCATTATTCCTCTGAAATAAAGTGAATTACCTGCTCTGAAAAGAGGAGTTAATCTGTTTTTATACAGTGAAGAATAATGCCACATTATTTCTCCTAAAATTAGCAGCTGACAAGCTGAGCCCTCAGTGCTCGTAGCATCTGGCTCTCTGGCACCACACTACTCTTGTCACAGGGAAACCTTCCTTTACCACTTTTGTAAGGATTGGTGGAGAATGGCCATTACCACAAAGGCCAACATCCCCCCAGCTCCAGAACAGCAGCAGGTCTAAGGTACCTTGGAGTTTCTTTCTTTCTGCAACCTGCAGGAAACCCGATACCGACATTTCAGAAAAGCTGCAGGACTTCGAACGGACCCAAAGTCCTCTTTCGGTGGCTTAATCGTACCGTCGAGACCTTTCTATCCAGCTGGGCCCTTCACTAGTTGTCTTCCAAACCAGAAGCAAATGTGTGACAATCTCATCCTAAAATTCTGCTTTTTGACATTTCTAGAGTCCAGGGCAGGCAGCGAAATAGCGAATTCTGAAAGCTGGTTAGACTCATCTCATAACTAAGGGGCTATTTTTTCTTTTCTTTTGTCAAACTCTAAGGCTTCAGACACTGGACAACTAAGCACATAACCACAGTAATGGCTGAACAATTTATCTTGAAAAGATAATGGCTGTATTTTATCACATGAATGCATAGAAACAGCATAGAGACTTCTCAGAACTGCTCTCTCAAGGAATTCCCCTCTGTTGGCCGTTCATGTTTCGAGTGTCAGTATGAAGGGCTCAGCATTCGTTAAAAAGGCTTGGGAGATTGAAAACCTGAAAAGTCATTTCCATCAGACCTGGGAGACCAAAATCACAGAGTTTATCTATCCCCTAGAGAGTTTCCAGTCATGCACCACTTCAACAGAATAACCAAACTCTCCTGAATCTGCCTTACTGCTGCAGGGCCATATTCGTGTCCCAGTTACATGCAGAGAATTCCCCAGCAGCAGACTGAGAAGGAAACATAAGTTAAACTTTCTCTCCCCTGTGCATCCGAGGGAAGTGATCGGGTGTGAATTTATCTGTGTTTAAGTACTAAAACTTCACTTTTGTTGATGTTTGCTTCCTCAACTGGGATGACACAGAGAATATGAAAGATAATAAATTCCATCACCAGCACCGTTTGTTACCATTTAACCTTTCTCATCACCGAAATGTTTTCTCCTCAATTGAACCATTTTCAGCTGACCTGCAATCAGTGCTCTGCAGTCCCACACTGGCAAGTGTGTAGTCAGAGGAACACACAGGTCAGCACCCCCCCTACTGACTACTACATGTTTTTACCTCTCAACAGGAAAACCAACCAGCTACAAATCAGCTCCAGGAGCCCACAGAATATATCTATCAGCAGAGAGAAAGCAGGACTGTCCAACGTCAAAGTATATGCAAGCCTCCTTTTTCAGCTCATGGAGCTAAAGTGTAACTTCTCCCAAGGTCCACCTCCTGGAGGGGGACACAATCTCACTGACAAAATATCTGAGGGCAACTTGCCATCACCGCCTCTTCACAAAGCACAGAATGAATAACTTCCTTGAGAAAGCAATAAAAATGGAATAAAGCACTATTTTTTAATTATATTCATAATGATTTATTTGAAAATATGTTCTCATTATACTGTTATCTAAGCCCAAGCCATTGTAAAGCAAAAGTAGTTTGGTTCCACCTGAATTTAAAGTCATTATTATAATTATTCTCACCAGAACAGCCATTAATCACATAAACAATACCTGGCTTGCAGAAAACATGTGGCAAGTAGCTATATTATGATTTAGTATTATTTTTCTCACATTCTTTAACTCTTACTTGAATGCTTATTTTCTATGGAAATGTTTTTGGAAAAAAAAATAATAAAATCTTACCTTCAGATTGATGCGTGGCAAGAGGTGTCTGTGTCTCCTTGGAGTATGATACCACCTCCCGGGGCAAGAAATCAACCTGGGTAATCTTTGACACCCCCAGTTTGTGCAGTCTGCGCCTAAGACGGAATACACGACATCAAAAGGTTAGTCACGTTAAATGTAAATCAGCAGCAGGAACAAGAGTGTTTGCTTTTATCAACAGGATAAAAAAGTCCTTCAGTGTTTGCTCAGATGAAACACAATACACTAGGCATGAGAAGTACCTAATTGCAGTGGGGAAAATGAAGCTGGGAACCATTTGCCATAATAAAGCACAGTTACTGAAGCTCTAGATCGTGCTGCTGAGAGGGACTGTAAATGGGAAAGAAAAACCACCTTGTGCCCCTCCTAAGGTGCCACAAATCTCTCTTTGATGCCATCATTACTACAACCTCTGCCCACTCAAAAAAAGTTAATTTTCAGCCCGAGATACACAACAGTGGAAAGGGAGCAGTGGGTGTAAACCAGGCTGGATTGGGACTGTCAGACGTTCACCTCAGACCCATAATAGAGCCTGTAATTGGCAAGATGGGTAATTCCTATGAAGAAGGGGCTTCTCTCTTCCACAGGAGTCATTAGCAGTGGAACTGATGTAGGTTTATGATCAGTAGAGTCCTAAATGCAAGGGTTGGAGGGGAGCTCCAACAGGGCAAGTAGAGCCTTCTTTTTCTACTACTTCCCTTACTTTAAATAAACCACATGGATTAAATCAGTAAAGCCAACTAACTGTAGGTGGGTAAGGAAGAAAGCAGAGAGATAGCTGAACACGGACATGAGCACTTTTAGTCACACACAGCTCACTCAATGCTGCGGGGGCAAAAATCAGTTTATTTCCTGAATGTTATTTGACTGTCTGTAAAGAGGGAAGAATAAACAAATGGTCACTTGCAAGTGTTTTCCTGGAAAAAGTGCCAACTTTCAGCAGAGAAAAGAATACGCACATAAGAAACAAATCAACCAAATAATCTCAGTTGCCTAGATCAACAAGTGCGAGCATGATTATATGTTTATGGGAAATAAATTCATGGACGTGGTGTTCCTGAACTGTCATGTCATCAGAGAGAGCAATTTGGAAAAGCAGAAAATTCATCCACATTATCCACAGCCTCTCCATCTGCCAGATCATCAGAAGAACCGAGGTCAAAGGGGTTCTGATTTAATTCATTTACAATGGTTTAGGTACTCAATTAACATTGACGTCTGAAAGGAAATGGGGGTCTCAAAAGGAAATTATCATCATCGGATGACACCTACTGAACTCTTCAGCTGGTTAATGCTACATCAGCTATATATTTCTCTAATCTATCTTCCTGGCTCAGTTGTTATTAAGCTGAACGCAATTAGATTCAGCAGGTAATCAGTCTGAATCAGCCCTATCAGGTAACAAACCACTAGAGCAGCAATTCTTGTTGCAGCTCTGAGTCTTTCTTCTTTTCAAAGAGGAAAAGTTAACAAGTCTCCCTCCTTACAACCATCTGTGACTTTGCCAACGTGAACAACAGCTACAATTGCCTGAAAATCCTACAGAAAAAAAATGTCTACACTATTTCCGGGGACAGAAAAACTTGTACAGATTGTGCCACGCTTCAGCTAAGAAAAGCTTTAGTAGCATTATGATTTTGTAGCCACTTTAACTCAGAGCTTGTTTGAATTCAACTAAATAACTCACCCCAGCAAAATCTCACCAGACGGGCAACCTCTGTTGTCAGTTAGACTTTCCTATGCAACCAGTCCCCTGCTGCCCCAGGCTACTGGTTCCATTCACTGAGATTCTTAAACCTCCTGTGGTGAAAGAGCTTCTTGACAGGGGTCTTGGTTAAGTATAATCTCTAATTAATTATCTGCCTAATCTGGGCATAATTAGAACCTCAGCTGATTCTAACAACAGTTTCACATGAGGTCACTCTGTATCTTCTCAACTGCCTGAGGATGAGGAACATCAATCCCTAATGGATTTAACGGCTAGTTGGGTTAACCTCTTTGTAGACCACTAACCAAGAAGGGAGCTACATCCCAGAGCACTGTGCTGAGAGAACGGGTGGGATTTCTCACTTAAAAAAAAACTTAATTCAGGAATTGCTGCCACTTGTACAAATATCTAGTATCACCCATACCCTGGTAAGCGCTGGTGGTGAAGACAAGGGAGGTCTTTCTTCATCTCTTTCTTCTTTTTTGCCCCTGTTAAGCAACCTGTGATGTTGTGTAACTAAAAGTTGGCCTGGCCCTTGGTTCCAAGCACTTTGGGACAACTGGAGTATCCTTTCAGGGTCTGGACTCTACTGAATATGGACTGTAATGTTCTAGTCTAGTCTAGTTCTTTTTGGGCAGCACTAAACTGCCTATTGGTTTCCCATCCATATTTTTCATCTGAGGTGCTCACAATTCTTATCATTTACAGTTTGCTGAATATTCATCTTAGAGAGCACATAAGCTTTGAAGGATTCCTTTCAAAGCTGCCTATGGCATGTCAGTAGGAGGACAGTAACTAAAATCCAAGCATTAGAATGGATTCCTCTGTCTGTAGGTGTGAGAAGAAAGATGTATCTGCTACAAGTGCCTTGCTACAAGCATCATTTAATTGCTGACTGTGGGATTTCTTTTGTATTGGTATTTTTTTTTAATCAAGTCTCATGACACCAGAGGACAGTCTGATCCTCTCTCTAACTCTGCCTTGGTTTTGAAGACGGTTTTCTTTCAAAAGGGGTAGGACTTCTATTAGAGTGTACCCGTGGATTTACTCTTTGGAATGCTTCTTTCCTGTCTTCATACTGACCGCTCACCAAAGACTGAAGTCTTGTGGCTACTCGTGGGGTTATTGTTTTGCAAATCAGATAAAGGAACCTGCCTTGCATAGCCATTTGAGGAACATTGCTCCCAGGAGCGCTTATCTCCTCATCCAAACATGTAGCAAAGGGCAGCTGAGATATCTAAAAGGTTTCTGTACATTAAAACAGTTCAAAAAACTCTACCTTTTTGGTACAGTTGTAGAAGCTTCAACTTTGGTACAGTTGAAGTCACACAGGTGGAATCCACAAACACTCTTAGCAGTTCTGGATGCGGAGAAACCCTGTTTAGCAAGCTCTCTGGATACTTTCTGCTCCTTTTGACCTTTCCTGGTGAATAGCCCCAACATCCCTAACTGCAGCTGGAAGCACTGTCAATCAGGAGTTAAAGGGAAATTGTTTCTCTTATACAATGGTGAATGAATTCCACATTAACTAGTAAAGGCATAAGGTGCCTGCCCAGAGACTCAGACAGATGAGCCCCTAAGTTCTTGGGCAGAGCAATTTCTTCAACATAGAGACTTTTGCCTGTGACTATCTATCCTTTTTAGAGGAACAATTTATCCTAAATATCTCTACAGGCAGGCATTTCTAAATGATTTAAATTAACTAATATTTTCAGATGCTCAGGATAGAGAAGTTCCATCCCAAACTAGAAAAATACTAATTTTAGCTCTAGTACAATTTTAAAAATGCTGGATTGAACTGAAATAAGAATTATTCTTGGAATATGATTATATTTAAGTACACAGTTAAAAGCACATATGCAGGTCCTAAGGAAAAGAAGAAATCGTTACTGCATGTGGAAAGAGCGTAACTATGGCAGAAGGGAAGGAAGGGAAACAGTACCTTGCAAATGATTCAGAGAGAAAAGCCTGAATCATCAGGTACAAACAAGCCTGATGTAACTGTACATGCACATTAAAGTGCCACAATAATAACATTTCATCTGTAATGAAATAGTTATTCGTATTGTGTTTCAGGCAACAGAAATAGCAGCTTATCTTTTCATGAGCTTCTTTAAATAGTTGGGTTTTTTTCCACAAAGATGGCTTTGCTGAAGCGTCTTACTGATGAAACTAAAAAAAGGAAACTTAAATTACGGTCTTTTTGAGTCAACAAAGCAAACAAAAATCACATAAAACCAGCTCAAATGGGAAGCATTTTCAACATAATACTTGCAAATAAACAATAAAAGAGTAACAAAAAGAGCTGACATATACCCAAGTTCAGAGTCAGACTGGAGCTGCAGCACTGAGGGGTCTGTGTCCCATTGCAAGGTCCTAGGGCAGGAATCAGCCGTGCAGCACAACGGGAGGGGAAAAAAAGAACACACAGAATTAACTGAAAGGATGAACAGAACCCCATCTCATTAGTTACATGCTCTATGTAGTACATTCAACCTCCAAGTGCAAGGGCCAGCCGCAGTACGGCAAACAAGGGCTGTAGGTCAAACTGTGACAGGGCAGGCAACTTATTACTATTACATATTATTGGTAAACAAAGGGAAGAAGCTGAGTTTCCTTTCAGATATTGGTTAATTAAACTTTTTTCTTTCTTTTCCGGAAAGATTTCTAACTCTTTAACCGTGGTTGATGCGTTCGTAATAATCTGTAAAATCTGCAGGCACAATTTATTGTAATCGTGTTTTTATAATAAGGTGGGCTGAGCACTCGCCATGAACTCCAGAGAAAGGTCCAGCCCTTCTCGTGCTCCCAAGACGGATGGGAAGCCACCCTGAAAAACAGTGTTCTGGGCACAGACATCACATAGGGCATACACCAACAAATGGGGGGCCTGGGATCAATAAACAAATTCTTCTTCTTTTCCCCCAGATAAAATTGCTGGGGAAGAGGGGGATGATACGCCTGGGGAAATCAGATTTATGACTGTGCCTTAATGGACTGCTGTCATATGAGACTGTCACCAAATATCCGAATGCTCCAGAGGTGTGGTCTGAAGCCAAGACCTTGTTCCTTCCATTGCAGCACAACTCACCGTTCCACCATCCCTAAAACCCTTTGCAAACACTCACAGAGCCTTTCTGGAGTCCTGCAATGCCCCGATTTTGAAATACAAAACTTGACATATTGAGGCCAGCATTTTCAAAAGTGCCCACTCATTCCCTGGCTCTTGGTTTTACTTCATTTTTCCTCCCTTGGGAAGCCACATCTCACATGCAAGAGAACTGCCAGAGCCCACCACAGAACCAGGAACACACGTTTGGCTCCTGAGCAGCTTCTTCTGCAGTATGAACACCAGGTTATGCGTTGCCCTCACCAGCAGAAGCTAAAGCAGAGGAAAGCACTCCTTCGCTAAAGCAAGCGAGTCATGCTTGCAGACACATGGATAATGATAGTCCTTGAAATGAAAAACTCCCCTCATTTCTTCTAAGCACAAATTTTGAGGATACAGAGAATACAAGACTACCAGGTTCAGCCCAAAGCAGCTGTATAACCAGCCCTGCTCAATTCATACAAGCCTTTCTGCAACCAGAGCAACCTCTGCCAATGGATCACTTGTATAAAAGCTATTAATACTTTTAATCCTTCAATAAAATACTTTAATACTTTAATAAAAGTTATTAATACTATTAATAACTAACAAGTTATTGAATTAGGTTAGAAATAGATCCCTTCAAGCCATACCATTATGCTACCTCCTGTACTTTGTAAACTCACCCACTCTATTACCAGTGTTAACTCACTCCCTGGAGAGACAGAGGAGACGAGGGCACGTGCACTCTGTCACGTCAGAGAGAATCAATCTCAACACCCTGTATGTACAAAAAGAATGAAGAATTGTAGCGCGGAGGTGCCTTCCCATGCAACGTAAGGGAGCTTATTCCCCTCAGCTTCTTGTGATCCATAGTGATGTGTTTTGGGATGACTCTACACTGACACAGAAAGACTTCTCCGAAGCGAAAGCGTATTGCAAAAGGCTCAGAGACAAAACAATACAGTAGTAAAGAACAGATTTTTTTTTAACTTGTAACTTGACTGTAGCTCAAGTACAGCGGAAAAGAAAGTGGGCACAAGGATCCGAATGCCTGACGCAAGGCAAAGGCATCAGTGACTAATGCATCAGATGCATTATAGACACTCTGTTAAAAGTGCTGTCTGTGTGAAAATGACTCTGCTGTGCCACCGAGGTGAGTAGCGTATATAGGACTTGCTACGTAAATGCACATTTTTAATCTTATAGCTACCTAGCAGCTACTTACACAAGTATATCCAGGTTTTTCCAAACACTTAGAAAACAGATATAACTCATTTCAGTTTTTTGTCCCCCCCTCCATCCACTCTCAAACCTAAAAAACTTCCCAAGGGATAAAGTTTATTCCATCAGAGAGATCTCCACTATCATCTGATTAAAACAAGAGCTTGTGACGGTCTCTAAAGGGGTAAACCCCTGCGTTCTACCTGTAAGAACCCAGACCCCGTTACAAGAGAGGGCACATCTACCTCGTGCTCAACTGAATGCCTAAACAAAATAAAGTCAGAGATCTCACACTCTCAAGACGGTGCTCAAATCTCCAAAATATGAGAATAGCAACACCCGTGGTTTAGGTTATGCAGCCCATACGTGTAGTGGAGACATATTCTACCCCTAAGGATTTAATTATCTGGATTCTGACATGGAGACTTCCCCATTCCTGGCATGGATACAGACTTTCAGTGGGAATTCTCCTTGATTCCCGATTACACCCATTTTAAACAGTTTTGGCACATCTGCAAAACATTCCCTAGATTTGTTCTCCCAATGGCAGTTTTTCTCCCTGCGTCACTGTGTTACTGCTTGCAAAGGTGTGAGAAGGAGACAAGGATGTAAACTGCCATGTTGTCCTCTCAGGTCTGGCTGAGCAAGGTTATCACAGAAAAGGAGGCTGCAGGCAGCAGGTCTTCAGGTTCCACGTCTCTTGCCCCAAGACACACCGAACACAAGGGGCTACGCTCGCATCGCAGAGGCTGGAGAGCACAGGGAACCACTAGATGCTTCAAGGAACAACACTCATTTGTCCTTTGCCTCCTCCTGGCACCTGAAGAAGGCCTGCAGACCAAAAAGAAAGTGGGTGAACAGGAAAAACGTAATCCAGACCTGCAATTTAGCCAGTTTCCATGGCAATAGCATTGAAAAAGAATTAAATAGAGTCTTTGAGGATTAGCAACCCCAAAACGATGTTGAATAGCCTGTGCTGTCATCCAGACCAGGAAATGAAAGCTAATCTGTTTGTGATGAGCAGACACAGCGTGTGACGTTCCTTGACCGTTTGGATGAGCATCACAATTATGCTTGTTCTCCCGTGGACAGTCCTCAGCAGAGATTGTGCAATGCCACCGGGTCTCAGAGAAAAAGCTTTTTTCAAATCTAGTCCGTGACTTCCTTCTCCAAAGATTTCTTCATGAAGAAGAGGATTAGGTGCTGTTCTTTTTTTCCTTTTGTCTTCATAAAAAAAATAAATTGGAATTAGCTTTAGGACTTCCAGTCACCCTAAGACAGGGGCAGGGGGAGTAACAGCAGTACGGGGCCCAAAGTCAAGTGCGTGGCCCAGGAGAACTGCTTGGCCAGGTCAGTGCTCAGGCAGAGATACCCTTTCAGAGAGCACAAGTTGGTCAAAGTCCCTCTAAACCAACAGGTCGCTGTAGACGAGGCATAAAACTCTTTACCTTGATGTTTTAATGGGGAAAAGAGACTTGAGTGTTAGACCAAGTAGGGAAAAGCAGTGCTCCCTTGCCTGTTCCAGTCCTTCCACAAATCTCCTGCAAAACCATCTGAGCTGAGCCTCCTCCGGCGGGCGCAGAGGGTGTGGGAAGGGTCCCTGGAAACGCACTGAGCAGGAGCAGCACCACCAGGACCCAGCCGGATCGGGCCATTCCCACCTCCGACACTGCTTTAATCAGAATTAACCCAGCATTGGCCCAATGGCAACCAATAGCCCCACTATCAATCTTCCCCCTACGCGCTGGGTGCACCCTTGGCTGATCGTAGGATAAAAAGCTGTGGCTGTTACCAAATAACGGGTTGCTCAAAAGCAGCATGAAGGGAATGAGGGCTTTTAGATCTTGCACTAGGATGACAAGGTACAAGCATTATTATCTCTCTTTAAACTGATCTGCTTTCACTCCCCTCCTTTAGATAGACATATTTTAGTATTCTCTATTCACTCTGTATTACGATCTCAATAATCCATTTTTTTTTCCTCAAATTTAGGACAGTATTAATGCTGGTGCTGTTTCAGCTCTTCGTATTCAAAAAGTAGGAGAAAATTTTGATATTATGCATCTTCTTTTTCCCCAGTCAGTAGGGGAACAACCTGCAGAAAGAAACCAACAGGAGGAAAGACCCAGATGTCACAAGTTTATTAAAGAACTGGATGGTAAAGCAGCTTCTTACATTCTTCTATTCTGAATTCACATCCAAAGCATTAGGGAGATATTCAGAGCACAGCTTTTAGAGGACAGGGACCACCGCAAAATTTCAGGTGGGAAGTGAAAGGAATTTGAACCGAAGCATTCCCTTTTCTCTATTATTACCACCACAGAAAACCAGGCACTCTGCCATCTGTTACCATGCCCTGCGGAACATTACTTCCAGAAGATTTTATTCTGATTGCATAATGTCAATTATGCAGATTAAAAATGTGGAAAAGAGTAAAATAAATAAACTAAAAAATACAATACAATACAATATTTAAACTCTGCTGGAAAGTTCCCAAGCTCAGAACGCATTAATGAAGCAGGGAGTCTGTCATCTAAAATGGCTGGAATCCATGAGAACGTCCCAGCTGATGTAAGCAACTTTGGGTCTGGCCTCAGTGAAACAAGGAAAGCATTGGTGCCAATACATATACTTATTAAATCACCATCATCAAATTATATTAAATAATCTAGAATCATGGTCAGATTGCAGTACGGCTTGGCTCTGGTACGTGCTCCAGTCCAACCCTTTTCACTCAACCAGCGTGCAATCTGCTGGCTGCTTCGTTCTGACTCTGCCTCCCTGAAGCTAAAACCAAATCCTCCCTCATCTGCTGCTGATGCTGCAGAACGTGTGCTCTCTGTAGCTTCTTCTCTCCCTTCCCAGCTCAAGAGCAACCAGGTCTGAAAATCCATGCTTTTGAAAAATGCTACTCAAAGAAGGAACAGCAAACTCTGCTTTCCCAAGGGACCTCTTGCAGGGGAGAAGCCTCTTGGCAGGGTTGCAAATCACACCTTCCAGGAGAGCCAGAGGAAAGCAAACCCCATGTTCTGACATCTCCTGTCACTGATAGCTCTTGGCCTTTCCAGACCAAGAGAAACTCGCACTGACAGTGTACCAAGTCCTGAGGTATCTGCTGAGCTGAGATATCCATATGTGTCCCTAATGAAACACCATTAGACCTGACAGGTCCAAACCCCAGAATCTTCCCTCACGGCAACAGCAATGTCCTAAAATGACCCTTTTTGTTTGAAATAGCTATGGCCTCCTAACCCTAAAATACAGCAGAGGAGCATGCCATGACTCCACAGATTAAGCTGCGTTGAGATTTCCAGAGCTCAAAGGCCAATCCCATTAAGCAGAGCATAGATTGCTGCTAAACTGAAACAGAGAGGCTGGAGATGAAGGAGGAACTCACCTACAGTGTATGGGGTCACCCAGAGCACGGGAAGGCTCAAAGAACCTTCTTTTACCAGAGTAATGCTTCTAAAATGATAGGAATGGGTTTAGTCTCATTTTCCCCATTCGGGGTAGGAGGGGGGTCTTGACATTATGTTGGGTATTTACATTATCTTCAGGCGCCTAAACAAAGTGCTCCAGCAACCAAATGTGTCACCATGGGCTCTCTGTAGAGAGATGAAAAGACGGGAGATTGCTCCATGCAGCAATTCTGAGCAACCAGCTTAGACTCCAGCTGTGAGGAGGCTTTAAAGGTGGCTGAGCAGAAGAAATCCAGCGAGGACATCCCAACAGGAGATTGTTCTGTGCAGTAATTCTGAGCACCCAACTTAGACTCCAACTGTGAGGAGGCTTTAGAGGTGGATGTCCAGAAGGAATCCGGGGAGGACAGCCCAACAAACTTGGGTGGGTGAGTAAAGAAGGTGGAGCCAGGCTCTTCTTGGTGGCACCCAGTGACATGACAAGAGGCAACGGACACGAACTGAGAAAAGGAAATTCCACTGAATAGAAGGAAAAAAATTCTTTACTGTGGGGGTAGTCAGGCACTGGAAGACGTTGGCCAGGGAGTTTGTGGAGTCTCCATCCTTTCAGAGACTCAAAACCCAACTGGACGCAGACTGAGCAACCTGCTGTAGGTGACCCTGCTCTGAGCAAGGTGGGTGACCAGATGATCTCCAGAGGTGCCTTCCCACCTCAGCCGCTTTCAGTTGTGTGATTCTGTGCTCCCTCTTCCATCTCCCTTTTATTCCAACTTCAAATGCAACTACCAAAAGATGTGAAATAGGAAAAAAAAGAGTGAACCAAAAGGCCCAAAACTGCAAAGAATAACAGGATTCTTGTTTTTCACTTTGACTCAAAGAGGAGCCCCGTGGTTCAAATGCAGGCCAGGATTACAATTCCCAAAAGATTCAGGATTGCTTATATTAAGACCTGCCCCTGCACAGGGATGATAGACTGAAAAAACCAGGTTCCACCCAAATCATATATTCTTAAGTATACTGGACACAACAACTGTGAGATGAGACCTATTTTAAAATCACCAGTAGAATACAGTGCTTGAGATGTGTTTAAATGCCTTTTTTTAATAGGGTACCAAATATTGTCACCAAATGACAACCCAGTATTGCTTCCAAGTTCAATATGTAATATATCATGTGTTTAGGCTTATTTTTTTAATGAAAATAAAAATGAAAATAAGAATGAATTTAAGGCTGCATAATTGCAATATGTAATATATCATGTGTTTAGGCTTATTTTTTTAATGAAAATAAAAATGAAAATAAGAATGAATTTAAGGCTGCATAATTGCTTAGCTATTAAATCGTATAGAATTCTACCTGCTTTGTTGTGTCAGGTTCTCCAGAGCTCCTACTTTACTGTTGATTAATTAGAAAATCTGAACTAGGAAACTGTTGGTGAGAAATTTCTACAGATGTTTAAAAATATTTATGTGTTTAGACAAGCTGTTTTGTTTTATTCCTTTCATTCTAGATTTTTATAATCTTAATTTTCTCCGCTATAATTTTCACTTCCTGATATTTGTGGTACATTTAAAGCGCGTCTCCAAAACGAAACACATCAGGAAAAAGAGGATTCAAAGCCAGCGCCCAGAGCTGGGAAAGCACCACTTGCCTCAACGGAGGCTTTGCGTTTCAGCCACTATTCGCTGCCGCCTGTGCCCTGTTTGGCAGATCTGTTCCGCCCTGAAAGGCGCTGGCAAAAAGAAAAATACCCTCCTTGTGCCCCTCGTTTTGTGAGGCGCATCCTAAGGGAGATGGGTATCAGCGGCGAGGGAGGGTTTGCGCCTCTCAACCAGACGCTCCCTGACGCCGGCAGAGCAGGATGCTCTGGCTTCACCATCCCTTCTCGTGCCGGGAGCTGGGCTCCCGATCATCAAATAAAACGGCAGCGAGGAGGGAGCTTGGCACCACCGTTTGGAGCACGGCCAGATACTTGCGTTTGCATTCACGCTTCCAAGCCAGGCTGACACCTCCGACTTCCAGTCTTCCCCTCTAAAAAGAGCAACCATGACCTCCCTGAGCACAGAGCACTATGTTTCAGCTGCCTGGCAACCACAACAGCCCTTCTCAGAAGGGCATGAGTGTGAAAAAAAAAAAAAAAAAAAGAAGAAAGTAGTATTTTAAGTTATATTTATAAAAAAAAAATCACGGACAAATAATATTTAAAATGCATATCTATTTCAAAATTATCTTAAGATCAAGGCTATGCTGCTGAATGCATTTAACAATTTTCAAAATCCACTTGACATTTAAATCAGAGTGAACAATTCTGGCACGGCTGTAACTGCAAGGACACATCACAGGACCAACACCTTGTTAATTCCCATTTCACAGAAATCCACTGATTAAATCAGTGGTTAAATTAATTTGGCAACATATTTAAGGTTTGTCCTTTGATTCAGTTCTAGCTTAGAGAATACAGTCCCCCTGGCAAGGTAATAAACCTTGTTATTCTTAAAACTTATATGCTATGGCCACAGAAATGTTATTCTGCACATTTACGCAGGTTTCCCAGGAGGGTGGCTGGGCAGCAGGCTGGAGGTCAAATAGTCAGAAGCTTCTGCTGATCCTGTGAACCCACACAGATTTACTGTAACTGCCGGACAGAACGAACGGTCATTTGGAAAGTGCATTAACAAAGAACACATTTTGGGGGGGGAGGGGGAATGGGGAGATATAAGTCGCTCTGTTCTTGTAGCAAGCCTCCAAAAACCTTTTTTAAAAGAATATTTTCAGCTTGTTTCTTATACCAAGAGTAAGCCTGCGTGACAAGACAGAACTCAGATGATCACAAATGCAAAGAACGAAGCTGGAGGGAGAAGTTTTACATGTTATCTGCTCCTGCAGATGCTTTGGAGGAACCACAGTGCTCAGGGGAGGACACTGCAACCCAGGGGCCACGGATACGCACGTAAGGGAAGTTCTCTCCTAAACTTCAAGGGGCTTTGGATACAGTCACATAAAAGACAAAGTTCCGTTTATTGGTCAAATCTAGGAAAGATAACCCATAGCCTTTCAGATGAGTCAAAGGGGTAACGTGAAGGCTGGAACCTATCATTTTTTAGGCCTGGTATTATTCAGCTGAAGAAGGTGAAAGATCTCAGCAAATTTTCATTTTTGCTTCAGAGCTAAAATCCAATAACTACTAGTCAGAAGAAGAGTTGGCGTTTCCCTTCCTTTCATTTTGTGTTAGAAACAGCAAAATCGTTGCAGAAGGGGATGAGATTTTTGCTGTAACTCAGTTAAAACAAGAGCTCAACGTATGAGTGTTATCAAAAATTTATCACATCAGTACTCAAAATATCAAAAGTTTTCCTGACCCAATTACCTGATTTCTAATAGACCAGCTCAGAAAGTATATTCTGATTTAGAATTATTAAAGTAAATGAGCATAACTAAAATTTCTGAATCAAAATCAGTTTTAAATTGAAAACCAAAATGTTCTGCTTATGAAAAATTTAATATAGGATGCTTAGATTATTTCAAAACTCCTTGAAAAGAAGTAAAAAAGAGATCTGGAGATTTAGCAATATCTTTCCAGTTGCAGCAATTTCTGTTTTACAGATTTGAAGAAAATTCCTAAAAAACGAGTTACTGAAGTAACTACTCAGAGCCTCTTTTTCTGTTTCCAGATTAAGCATAAAATTGTGAATGGGGATTTTCTGAGGGGTTTTTTTTATGGGCTAGTGAAGGAGAAAACATCTACATGCACAAACTGCACCAGTTTAGCTGTGTTAAACGCTTTAATGTAGGAGGTGATTTCACACAATTTAATTAAATCAAGATGAAATTCTGTGCAGCAGAACTGTTTAAGCTGAGCTGGCCTTAGCGAGTAAGTTGTTTTGTTTTAAGAGGATTAGTGTTTTAGTCCCTAAAAATCATCTGACTGTCTGACTAAATATATGCATGATATGCCTGGAAATAACGACAGAGAAGTAACTACAGCTGGGCTGATAACCCAAATGGTTAAGAGGGGCTTTATACATTAACGTTCTTTTCTTCTGGATGCAGCTGGGGCTCAGGTTTCCAGGGCATGTTATGGAGCACCCTGGGAATGGCAATCTTCCCTTCTCCTTTAATTTATAGCGTGGAGATGCTTGCTAATGAGAAAAATAATCAACGATCTGGAGGACTGAGCTCCCTCCATCCTTCAGGAATGAAAGCAGGAAAATCCTTAATGATGCCACAGGCTCACACGCTAAAAGGATTGCAGATGATTCTAATTAATAGGGACCATTCTGACTTTGTAACTGGCATGCACTGAAAAGCACTCCCCGCTTTCTAGGTCAGACATAAAGACACTTGAAAGCAAGTGCCAAATATCAGTCCCCGAGGTGCCTGCTTGTGTCTGTAAGCTAAAAGGGAGAGGCTTCCAAGACCTAGGGCTAAATATATGTTGAATATAAAGGAGAAGGATGGCAAGGGGAGGAGGCCAACACGGTCACTCCTTCACAGACGCCGGCACCATCCAGGTGGAGAAGACTTACAGCACCATTTGGCCTCTAACGCTGTTGGAAACCAAGATAAAACCCACGCACCAGGAGATCCCCATGATGGTGTCGCAGTAAATTATACAGGGAAAAAAAAAAATTAAGGGCTGGGGTGTGTATTTCTGCCTTACCATGTCATGGCAAACGTCCCAAACCAAGCCCAAGCCCACCAAAACGAGGTGGCCCTGCCAGCATCCCACAGGTCATCCCCTTTGCCTCTGGCCACTGAGCAAATGCTTCACTTGACGCTCTGCTCTGAAAGACTCATGTCTGCACTACACAGCAGTCCCTAGGGTTACAATCCTTTTTTTGTTTTGTTTTGTTTTTTTCTGAATAAAACACCATTCAAGCAAAGGTCGCCACAAAGTAATTATTTTTCCCCTCGGTCCTTCCTGTAGCTCCTTTACAGCCTGCACATTGTTCTGCGCTTCCCTTCGGCTCAGCCCATTTATGAAATGCACATGCCACTAAACCAGCCATTTAAAAGCCGTTTTGTAGGTATAAACCGATGTTAAAGAAGTAAATAAATAAGAGTAAGTGTGCTGCGAATAACAGTCACGGCTGCTGCTCCGGGGGCCATCCAGCACAGCCCCACTCCCACCGGTGGCGTTTGCAGAGGGATGCCCATCGCCCGTGAGCGCAGAGACACAGCAAAGTGCCGGTAAACGCAGAGCTGAGGGGCAGGGACAAGCCAGCATCCCCGCACAGGACCTGCCACATGCCTCGCTCAGGCATAAGGCAGCAAAGCCTGAGGCAACCAGCCTCACGTTAGCGGTGGTTTTAGCGGCTCTCACAGAAAGGTGGGTTCGTTAGCGATTCCGAGAGATGTTTTCTGTAGCTAAAGAGATGACAGAAAGTAGGCTGCGTGGGCTGTAAAAGATGATTTACTACAATAACCCAACCTCCCGGTATAAATGGAGACCAGCATCCACCTTCTTCCTTTGCCTTCTCTATCCGTCTAATTAAACAGCAAAGCAGACACCTAACCAGGAGGGTGACATTCTGATACCCTTTCTCCAGCTTCTCCATGTGTTATATTACTGCACGAGGTGGGGTGCTTATTTAAAAATAAAACAGTGAAAATAAAAGCTGAGTTGCCAAGTCTGATT
This sequence comes from Arenaria interpres, assembly GCA_013399435.1. Classification (NCBI taxonomy): domain Eukaryota; kingdom Metazoa; phylum Chordata; class Aves; order Charadriiformes; family Scolopacidae; genus Arenaria; species Arenaria interpres. Next base: position 132,002 of record VXAK01015768.1, read on the forward strand.
TTTCAGGCAAAAAGCCTAAAAAAAGCACAGAGCCTGAAGACTTTGGTGGTATTGGAACTAGATGATCTTTAAGGTCCCTTCCAACTCAAACCATTCTATGATTCTATGATTTAGATACACTCGTGAGAGATCAGCAAACAATCTCTCTTATTGTAAATACTATGTGGTAAGAACACACTTCTTAACTAGAGATGGGTTTTTTTTTGGAGGGAGGCGGGGGGGACGGACGGACAGACTTGTCTGAGAGCGAGCAAGATTCAATACAGAGCTGTAAAAGGGTAAATACAATGCTGATACGCTCTGACTCCCTCAGTGCCCAGATGATCCAGAGCCACCTCTTTCCTTTTGATCATCTCAGAAATGTTTGTGTTTGCGATGCAGGGCTAACACAAGTCTCACATGTGTGTTTAGGTATTGCATTATAAAGCGGAACACCTAATAACTACATGAAAATGAGTAAATAATATGCTGCAGAGAACAAGGACTGCAATTACGTCTGTTTCTCTCTGTTCCTGGCCAGTACAAACTGAAGGTGGCCATCAACACAGTGAGAGAAAACACATCTTAATGTATTTCTTTTTATATACTTTATGTATGTTATATAAACAGCTCAAAGTAGCCATGGTAGATGGAAGCAACTCAGAAATGAAAACACACACAAATGCAGACTAACAGTCAGCAAACTTCAAAAGAGAATGAGGGAGAAGATGACCTGCTCTTGACTATCTACCCCTGAGGATATCCAACCTAAGGTGACACCTGCTACAACGTTCTCTGGGAACACATTCAGAGGTCACAGTAACTGCAAGTTGGGCTGACAGCAGTGGACAAAAAGTGATGCCAACAGCCAAAGCCAAAGGTGATACTGCTCCTCAGAGAAAAGTCCTCCAGCATTACAGACAGCCATTCTATTTCTAGGATTGCTCACATACTGTATTTTCTCTAGAAATAAAAAACCCCAAAAACCTGTAGTGATGATGAGGCAATCAGGACTCCAGAGTGGGCTAACTTCTATGGCATATTACATTACTGCTACAAAACCTCTTTGAGAAATCTGATTTCCTTTGATTTTCTTTTTCCTTGCTATCTAACGCTATGCTCAAACTCATTCTCATGGGAACTTTCATTAAATATTTACCAGCTTCATCTAAATAAGGACTAACCCTGCTTTGCTGCAAGTAAACTTCACGTACTGAAGGAAGCCAACCAATTTCAGCGCCTCAACATCTCAAAAACGGCGATATCAATGGAACAACGACATGATTCCCGTAAGAGCCATTTAAGCTAAGTATTATGTAGTTCCATAATCCAAGTAAGAATAATTAAAGAATGAGTAGCTGTAGCCCGGGAAACCCACCAAACCCAATGGACTGTGAGAGAAATAATACGAAGTAATCCACCTTGCACTATTTTACAGCAGATAAAACACCACATTGAAGCAACCATTCTCTGAAAGAAGCTACCAGGAGGTGAAGAATGCATCCCATCATCTTTGTCTTTGTGGGAGCCCATAAAATAATCAGGTATCTAAATGTATGGGCAGCAAAATAGGCAAGTTAGAAAGTAAGAGCACAGATGAAGCTGTTGCAGAGAGGATGACAACCATTAACCTTTACAAAACCAAGAGAGCTGGGACTGGTGGGGTTTACTGAGCAGATGGAAGGTGGGAAACCTTATATGCAGCCCAATGGGATTCTCATATTCCAGTACAAAATGCCCATAGGGAGGTGTCTCATGCACAGCACTTCACTGCACACACCCACACACCACCCAACTCATCAATAAATAGGATTTTACTGTGCAAGTGGACCACTGTAGGATAATAAAGCTACACACAGCTACAGCTCTGGGGACATATGGAGGCAGTGAAGGATACAGAGGAAAAAAACGGGCCATGCAGATGAATCACACCTCAGTCCACAAACTAAACTCCTCCAAGCGTGCAATATGCCAGGGTGAGCACATGGACACCCCACGGATAATACAAGAATACCATAATACAAGAAAGCCCCTCGCATCCTGGGCTGCATCCCCAGCAGCATGGCCAGCAGGGCGAGGTGGGGGGATTCTGCCCCTCTGCTCTGGGGAGACCCCCCCCCAGTGCTGCCTCCAGCTCTGGGGCCCTCAGATACCAGAAGTGATACTTTAAGTCTGACAACTACCAGAAGCGTTAATAACTCACAGAATCACAGAATGGTTTGAGTTGGAAGGAACCTTAAAGCCCCCCCAGTGCCTCCCCCTGCCCTGGGCAGGGCCACCTCCCACCAGACCAGGCTGCTCCAAGCCCCCTCCAACCTGGCCTTGAACCCCTCCAGGGATGGGGCAGCCACAGCTTCTCTGGGCAACCTGGGCCAGGCTCTCACCACCCTCACAGCAAAGAAGTTCTTCCCCAGGTCTCATCTCGGTCTCCCCTCTTTCAGGGTCAAACCCTTCCCCCTCGTCCTATGGCTCCCCTCCCTGATCCAGAGTCCCTCCCCATCTCTCCTGTACGAAGTATGAACCCAACCTAGCTCTGCACCAGAAACTGCTGCCTCAAAGGGGAACATACAAAGATCTCTTGCTTTCTTCAAAGCTTCCTGTAGCCAATCAAAATCCTATGACTTCACAGCCTTTTTTTTTTTTTTTAAATATCCCAATCTTCCCTGGAGAACACTTCAGCAATAAGTAACCAGACCCCACGCAGGATTCCTGCCAGCAGCAGCAGCAACAACAACAGATGAGCCGTGATCTCCAAGATTGGGGCTATAGCAGCTTTGGGAACTAATCTCCTCTCCTCTAATACCTATGCTCAGTCTGCCACCACCATACAGCAAATTCACAGCCGAAGGGAGAAAAGGGGAAGATCATACCAACACGATGGCATGAAAGCGTACCCGGGGAAAGTTCCCTCTATCACGCAGAGCGAAATGGAGGGATACATTAAAATGAACCTTGCTTATACAGATAAACAGGCATTCATATATGCAGCAGTCAAAGTAAGTCAGAAATAGGGTCGAGGCATCTCTCAGCAAGAAACCAGCTGAGGTGGCTTCACCCTGTTTGCCCACCATGATGACAGGCCTACCAACACCTTCCTCTCCGTGCTGGACTGTCCTATCACATATGCACACTTGAGTGCACTCGCTCACACACACACACACACGCTCCCTGCCCCCACCTCAATACTATCTACAGGTTGCAGAGATTCCCCAGTGTCTGGACCAGACGTCATCAGGTTTCCAGCACCACAAACCCATTGCTCCAGGCAAACACCTGAGAGACCTGGGGCTGTTCAGCCTGGAGAAGAGTGAGAGGGGACTCATCAATGCTCATCAATATCTAAAGGGCAGGTGTCAAGAGGATGGAGTCAGACTCTTCTCAGTGGTGCCTGGTGACAGGACAAGGGCAATCAGACACAAGCGGGAACATGGGAAGTTCCATCTCAACATGTGGAGGAACTTCTTTCCTATGAGGGTGGCAGAGCCCTGGAAGAGGCTGCCCAGAGAGGTGGTGGAGTCTCCTTCACTGGAGACATTCAAAACCCGCCTGGACACATTCCTGTGGGACCTGCTCTGGCAGAAGGCTGGACTGGATGATCTCTAGAGGTCCCTTCCAACCCGTGGAGCCTTCTCTTCTCCAGGCTGAACACCACCAATTCTCTCAGCCTGTCTTCATAGGAGAGGCGCTCCAGCCCTCTGACCATTTTCGTGGCCTCCTCTGGACCTGTTCCAACAGGCCCATGTCCTTCTGATGTTGAAATCAAGTCTTACCGGAGAGTAACACACAGTGGAAAATGCCAAAACAAAAGCACTCGTGAGATACAGCACGTTGTAACTTACAGAAGCAAAGGTAAAAAACGGGGAAGTAGGAACAAAGTGAAAAAACCCCACGTTTATCTAATGCTACTGACTCTGTGTCTTACCTTCCGATGGGTCCCAGGTCCCCCGAGTCCTGGCTGCCTGCATCACTGGGTGTGCTCACTGATTTCGAAGAGGGAGACATAGGGGTTGGGACTAAATAATGAAAATAACAGGTATCCCATGTTAACACATGCAGCGACTGCACTGATGAAGAGCAGTGTCAGACAAATCAAAACCAATGGACCAAAATGATAGTGGGTGACATGAGGAGGAGAGTTTGAAATGGTGAAAGCAAATAAGGAAGGAAAGAAAAAGAAAAAGGAAGAGAGTCAAGTGAATTTTAAGTCTTTTGGAAGTGTTAAAACTGACATGAATTTAGACAGGACTGAAAGCCCAACGGGAATCTACAGCTAATCAATGGAGGAGACATCTGTGGAAATAAAACAGTGCCCATTTTCTTGGGTATAGTTTAAAGCTGACTTGTGAAAGATTGTAAAGGTATGAAGAAATATCAGGGACTAATCTTGTCAAAAAACTAAGTGAACTCTTCTGGTAAAGTCAAGTAGGCAATAGAACAAGCATACTTTTCAAATTTTCCATTTAAATCCAAAGCCAGTGTCCATTATAAATGGTCTAAGGCTGCAGTGTGGAAATGACATAAAAAACAAAAGCTAAATAAGGAAATCCAGCTAAGTTAAAATCATTTCCCAAAGATGGTGAGAATACATATTATTTTGCTCAGTGATTGTGTTTTCTTAAGTAATTTAGGTCATATAAAGTTTTCATTTTGGGTGGGACATGATTTCAACGCTCAAGGAAAAATTTCCCTTGGTTTCGATACCATTTGCCCAAGTTCTAGAAATGATTTTCTCTTTGGCTTGCCAGGGCTTTGAAGCACATTTCATGCAAAGGCAGTTTTGTTTCCTGAAACAGGAAAGGAAGTTCATAGCTCAAGGTCAGCCTGAGTTAAAGCTCTTCAGAACGGAAATAATAAATAAAAAAGTAAAAATATCCTGATTTCTTTTAAAATGGTTTCTCAAAAATATTTAAAAAGCAGAGATGGCTCCAGTCAAGATTTAATGCAAGTATTCTTCAAAGCAGCCACATTGAGGCTTAAAAAGAGGTCTTAATGTGAGAGCAGAGTTTTCCATTTGGTTTAAATCATGTGCATTTCCTTTTATAGATTTAACGGAGCAAAACTTTAAACTATTTTGTTATGCTCCATAATGTATAATGACAGACCTGTCAAGAGATTTGGATTTTCCATGTGGTCAAACATTGCACGCAGATTCTCACTAGAGACTGTCACAGAAATGACTGCAGCGTGAAAAGTGAGTTCATGTTCATGACAGCCCTTTGGCAGGTTACAGGTATGTCCTGGCTGCTTATTTATTCCATATTCCCAGCGGGATCTGGGTATCACATGCAGATGTGGAGGCAGAGTTAAAGCCTCTTTTTGTATATTAGTTGTGAGGCTGCATACAGGGAACGAAAGAGGACAAAATACTATCCTTTAACTAAAATGAATCACCTTATATGTGAACTCTCATGTTCTTTTGATACTATCAAACACAGAAGCATCATAGAATGGTTTGGGTTGGAAGGGACCTTAAAGACCACCTTGTTCCGACCCTGTGCCCTGGGCAGGGACACCTCCCACCAGCCCAGGTTGCTCCAAGCCCCCTCCAACCTGGCCTTGAACCCCTCCAGGGATGGGGCAGCCACAGCTTCTCTGGGCAACCTGGGCCAGGCCCTCACCACCCTCACAGTGAAAAAGACTTACTAAGACTAGCTTAGTAAGATAAGAATTGATAATTTCCAACATGAATATAAGTGTTTAGTTAACCATATGAGAAGGAAATATATCCTCATTTTTAGATAAATATGAGTATTTTAAATGCTAGAACATTAAAAATGTATCTGATTTTATAATGTCACTACTGAATTTACAAAATATATTTTATGATACATAAAAATAACAGAATTATTACTTGTCAGACAGTTCTGAGAAGGGCCATTTAAAACTTCAGTCACTATATGATAAGTTATAAAAGTAGTAACTTGTCTCAAGTGTTGGTTGATGCAAGTTATGAATGGAAATCTCAGTTCAGAACATCACAATCTACTTGCATATGAACCCAAGCATCTGTGAGGGTGCTCTCCTAAATCAAGGCTTCAGTATTTTGTTGGATTTGGAGTTTTTCCCTAAAAATTATAGGTAAGAATATCTAGGGGTAAAATCTTAGATTTTTCAGCCCCAGTGAATTTAATGCCAAGGCTGAGCACCTCCAGAGGGGCCAGTATTTCAGTTAGCAGACAGCGAAGGAAGGGGGGGAAGGAAATTTCTCACTTTAGGGCCACTCAATAAATGAGACAGAACTTAATCAAGGTCAGATACTATAATAAGTACTCAGATACTATAAACTTTGCCACATGTATTTTTAAACTGAGGACCTCAGATTCTAGAACTGAAACATCAAAACCAAAAAAAAAGGTTGGACACAAACTAGATCTAAAAGTCTACAATAACGACCTGATAAGCTTTTTGCTATTTGTGATTTGTCTTTTTATTTCCCCTCTCCAGTTTTGCTCGACTTTAAAAGGAAATCAATGGGAGTTCCCACATGGCTACGCTCCTCCTTCCTTACCAAATGCTTAGTCTGAATTTTTAAAACAAAACTTGGGGCTAATAAAGTACAGAATGTATAATAGTATCTTGTGGGTCATCAGGTAGATGTGAGAGAAGATAAAACAGCCCATCAGAAAAGAAATCACTGCTGGTATGCAAAACTAACCTGCATTAACGTTCACAAAAAATTCTTGAAGAAATGAAACAGATGTTTTTGGCAATGACAGGTACTCAAAATGCCATGAGCTGGTAGGTGTGAATGATATGGCAGGCATTCAAACAGAAGAGTTCACTTCACTAATACAGCCAAAAACCAAAAAAAACAAAAGCCAAGCATGCTTTAATAGGAGGAACGCATTCATTGGGGCAGAGCTGAATGCTTTACAGTGTGCTTCTCTTAAATACCTAGAGGTGGTTCTGGGGATATACCAATGCTCTGCAACAAAGCTTCCGTCTCTCTTCTCTTGCGGTCTAGGTCAGAATCTTCCTGAGCTGGCTCCTTCTTCTGCTGTAGATCAGCCTGAGTTGAAACAGAACAAAACAGAAAAGTCTCATCCACACATAACCAGCTCTAGCAATTAATTGTGTGGGAAATATTTATATGCACCACTGCTCAGGTACACCTTGAAATTTACTTAGACATGTTTAGATAATTTATAAAACTTAGATAATTTATACTCTATATATCAGTAACAATGTTTTTCCTGAATGCATGGGAAAACTGATTTTTGCATGTGTATTTGCAAGGCTTTTTACAGTACACTGATGGAAATCTACCTCTTACTCATCAGGTGCAACCTATTCAGCTAATACAAAAGCTGACTGTAGAATAACAGATATCATTAACCTGAATAAAAATTGGCCCCTTCCTACTTACTCCAGGATCAAGAAATAAAATTCCAGTGGACTTTAGTGACACAGCTTACAGGCCTACATTTAGTCCCAACCATTGGTTGGCAATAAAAATACTCTCTCATAAACATCAACATCTAACAGGAGCAAAGGAAAGGACAAATGTGTCTGAAATGGGATTTTGGCAGCCCTGGGCACTAACAGCCAAAACTAATGGTGCACAAGACCCCTCTTTGCTTAGATATCTATTAACTGCCCAGAGCTTCCACACCTTAACCTCCTACCCCCCTGCTCTACTGGGACCTAGAAACATGAGGAGTAACATCTGTCTTAACCAGAATCCCTCACATTTGGCTCCTCGTTCCCCAATTTAGTAAGGTGGAAGGAAAACAGTGATACCCCAGCACAGGGGTTAGAGCACCCCCTTGAAAGACAGGCTTGGGGCCCTTCTCCCAAGCAGATGGGGGACTTGAACCCAGGTCCCACTTTGTAGCCTAGAGCGGTAACCAGTAATGCGGGGAAAACAAAATGCAAGTGGTTGTGTCAAAATGCAAAAACGCATTTTGTCCTGTCATAAACGCAGAAATCCCAGGATAGTTCTCATAGGGGATGTCTGCTGGCATCTGCCTCTACGCTTTGGATCCTAATGTGGTCCTACCTCACCTCCACACAGAGAGGTGATCCTTTCTGCTGAAACCAGAGTGTGGGGCACAGAGGACTGACACAGTGCCTCAGCCTGGCATTGATTACAGAATCATAGAATTGTCTGGATTGGAATGGACCTTCAAGATCATCAAGTCAAACCATCAACCTAATTCTGATAAAAACCATCACTAAACCATGTCTCTGAACACTATGTCAACCCATCTTTAAATCCCTCCAGGGATGGCAACTCCACCACTTCCCTGGGCAGCCCATTCAAAGGCTTAAGAACCCTTTCAGTGTTAAAACTTTTCCTAATCTCCAATCTGAACCTCCCCTGGCCCAACTTGAGGCTGTTCCCTCTTGTCCCATCGACTGTTCCTGGGAAGAAGAGACCGACCCCCCTGGCTACACCCCTCCTTTCAGGGAGTTGGAGAGAGCGAGAAGGTCTCCCCTCAGCCTCCTTTTCTCCAGGCTGAACACCCCCAGCTCCCTCAGCTGCTCCTCACAAGACTTATTCACTTATTTCGGTACAGGCACAACAGCAAACCTGGGATTTCAGAAGCAGCCCCACGTTCTGCAGTTTGGATACAGCCAGGATGCAGAAGAACATTGCTTTTAAAGACAGAAGCCAAAATTCAGGCACATTCCTGGGCTTAGGTCTTCCCATGAGCTAACCTGAAGTATCTCACAGCACACAGGGTTGCAGATAACCCTTCTGCACCAGGGTACAGGGAGAAGCACCGTAGCGAACGTGAGAATTCTCTCCTGGAGCCCATGGGCATCACTTTTAGGGCCCCGCAGCGTGTTCTCTAGAGCTGAGTGTCCCGAGCTGGATCTGGCTATTGGGGCCAGTGGAAAGTTCCAACCACCACAGGACCTCCACGAGGCACAAAATCAGAGGCAGGGGACAAAGGAAAGGACTTAATAGCTTTCTCAAGCCATTAGCCTGGCTCCCTTCCCTCTAATTCACTAACAGGCTAGTAATGAACACTGAAAATGTTAAGGTTTAAAGTCCTGCTTGCAGAGGACTCCCCCCGTGACTCCAGCAGCCCCGCGGGGGGTGTACTGGGAATCGTGCAAAAATGGCTCGAATGAAAAAAGATTAAAAAGCCAGCCCAAACTAGGATGCTGATTTCTTGGATCACAGCACACTTCCACAAAATTTCATGGAATTACATGTACAATATTAAAGTGTCAGTTTAAAAGGAAACCAGTTATTAGTAAAGGATAACAGGTGCTTTAAACTATGGTAAGTGTTGACCTTTGAAGGAAAGGAAACATAATCACTTAATGCTTCTCTGACTTTGCATGAAAATGAATATCCACTCCCTGTCAATTCTCACCTCTATTCTACTAAGTGACTGAACAAAAAGAAGTACAAATCCCTTAATGAAAAGCCTAATGCATATTGTCAAGGACAAACAAACTAATATGTCAATCAAACTTTAACAGACCTGGAAGATGCACCCATGTCAGAAGATGTAAATGCAATTACAATTATGTTTTACTTTACTGGAGAATAATAATTGTAAATCTGTTACCTTAGCTAGTAATCAAACTAGTCTGCAGAGTACAAAAATACATATTTAGATTGTAATGGCTTGGAAAAAAAAAAGTAAGCCCTCTTTCTGTCTTTCTCTGCTCCCCACTCCCTTCCCATTGAAGGCGAGCCCAGGAAAAAGCATTGTGGCAAATCAATTTTTCTTTTGAAGCACACATACACATCATGCTGCCTAAACTGTTGTCATCTGACAGTGCAGCGGTTTTAAAAGCAACTTCCTCACCCCAACTTCCTTGGCTAAAAGAAAAAAAAAAAAAAAATCAGCATTTCTATTTTAAAGTTAGACTGATGTGGGCTTGAGGATCTCACTCCACATGACAGATACCTTGGGGTTTGCAATGCCGATATGTCAGAGCCTCAGCAAGTCCCTTCTGCAAGCAGGAGTACCTAAAAGGCACTTTTGCGTATTTACCTCTTTCTTCTTCCTTTCTTCCTCCTTCCGTTTCTTTTCTTCTCTTATCTGAGCCAAACGCTGCTTTTTGCGCTCAAGTTCTGCTTTTAAATCACTTTTGTCTGACATTTTGAATCTGCTGGAAACAAAATTATGAAAACCAAGGTGAAAAGAGAATTAAAAGTTTACCCCATTTACCGAAAAAAAGACACTTAATTATCAAAAACGGTGCTTCTAAAATTGCTACAAATACATTTCTGTACAAACACCGTCCCTTGGACTGCAGTGACATTCTAGAGAGTAGGATATTTTTCCCACAATTTTTATTTCAAGAAGTTAGAGCAAAATATCACCCAACGTGGAATACATTTTCAAAATATCTTTATGAGAAAACTACCTTTGTGAAGCAAAGCTATTTTTCTCTGCTTTTCAAACTTATGCTTTTACAAACCGAAGCTAAAGTCTTTTGATTTTCATGGGCTTCAGCGGCTCTGCTAGACTGTGGCACCCGGATCCACAGAGGGATTTCCATTTTAAATGGGAGAATGAGATCTGCCCCAAACAGCCTCATTACCTCTTAGACAAGTAATAATTTTGCTGGCAAAAACTGGAATCATGATAGCTTCTGCTTCTGCGGGTGCCTTGAACGGCTGCCGTCCCACATCCCCTCCATTCCACGGGTACGAGGCACAAAACCAGGCGACCCAGAAAACCTGAGCTCTTCTTTAACGAAGCAGCACTTGGCTCCGCCAACAGTCCCATGCTCAGATCACCTTTCCATGAGGTAGCAGATGGGCCTGATAGTCCTGATTCAACTCCAGTCACACAAATTCGGCAAAAGCACTTCTTCTGAGCCACCGAGACACCTCCCCCATCACTTAGTGTTAAACACAATTCTCTATAGGACAGTGACGCGAAACCACGCACGCTCTGTCTTAAATCTCTGTCAACCTGTGCTGCTGTTACACGAGCCTTGAAAATGAAGGGCAAAGAGATATAAAGGCACATCATACAGAAATGGAGCCAGATCTCTGAAGGACACATGGTATCAATCTTTTTCTACCGTTTTAAAACCCAGTGTTGCACAAATCCATAACAAGTCACAGATAATTTATTTATTTTCTACCACCATCACCATTACGTGCTCTCACCTGACTGTATCGATACTGATTTTCTTATTAGCACTTTACTTCAAAGACAGTCCTGACTGGTACAGAAATTCACAACAACAGCTAGCTTCCCTGTTCATTCACACATCACTGACCACATCCACCACCACACCCCGGAATCGATCACATCGATGGCCATGCTACATATACGCACTGGGAGGCTGTTGTTTGCTTGATGCATGGGAAATTTCAGTGGCAACTCTCCCTTAATACTAATGAGAACTCCACCCACACTACTGCCTGGGTGGGTGGGTGGGTGAATGGAGACTCAGCCTATACCCTAAAAATTATATGGCACTCTCACCCGTCATAAATTCCTTTGGAGTCATCAGCTTCCTTCTCAAAACAATAAAAGCACATGATGTGGAGGATACAGCCAACAAAACATCACCTGCACATTACAGAATCATGGAACGGTTTGGGTTGGAAGGGACCTTGAAGCCCCCCAGTGCCACCCCCTGCCCTGGGCAGGGACACCTCCCACCAGACCAGGNAGGGTGCAGGGGGCTTCTGGCCCACCAGCGCACGTTGTTGTCTTTGCAAGCTTTTCCCCCAATGAATAAAAGAATAAAATGTGAAATTTTAAGAGGGAACCATTTGATGAAAACAGTGGGCATAAGAGCAGCATGAGGGATGCCAGAGGGTCCGGTGCAGTGGTGTCTGTGTGTGGACCACACAAATAATTTGCCAGGCAAACTGCCAGCCGCAGCCCACCAGCAGGAATAAAACCAGCCTGGCCCACAGCATCACAGAGCCTGCACCTCAGCAGGGCTGCCCATCCTGGCAAAGGGACCCTGCAGCTCTTTCAAGATCTGAGGACTCCCTGGTCACCCCACAGCAGCTCACAGTAAGTGGGACAGCTCGGGAGGACATTAAACCACTGGGTGCACTGGCTGTGGGCAGGCGACCACCATTCCTCCATCACTCTGACCCCATTCAGGATGACACTCTTTTCAATTTGAGAAAGAGAAATCAAAACAGTCATAAAAATTGCATTTGATATCAATAAAATTAAGCAGTAGCACCTTAAACAACATTAATCTGTGTGACCAGTTGACCTAAGGGACCTATTTTTATACATGGGGAAATGCCTGGAAAAGAAAACAAGCTTTTTAATGGCAGCATAGACAGTATTTTGCCCACCTCTCTGCTCAGGATTTGTGGGTCTCGCTCAGATATGGCTGAAATCCCATTTGAAGTCATTTTCCTAATCTGTTGGACACATTTGAATTCTGATGGTGAAGCTCCCCCTCAGAGCCCTCAGGACTAGATAGAGTTTTTGCATCCTTTTAGTTCTGCAGTTTGGCAACAGGGAGTGAGCTCCTGTTTCTATGCAGAAAATATGCAAATGCATTTTAAGGCTCATGACAGAAACCCTGAGGTTTTGGCATCCCTTTCAAGCTGTTTGTCAGATATCAATGAACAGCTTTCTTAAAATTCGTTCCCTTCACGTCAGGGAGAGCAACTAGCTTTTTTTCCCCGATTTCAGCATCAACGGTTTAATGCCTGGCCCATTCTTGACAACGCTCCAGTCAGGGTGATCAAATCCTATTATAACTTTGCCCTATTTTTAACAAAACAGATCTTACATGCAACAAAGATGATGTATTAAATTTCCTTCAAAGAGTGTTGCTAGAGCCGAGCTATAGAAAGAAATTAATCTCCGGGTACTTTCATCCTGCATATATTATAGTCATTCCCTACACCCCCCTCCAAACAGCTTCCCAACCTTCAAACTGGCTATTTACAATTTAAGCACAAATAGAACACCTTTTTCAGAGCCCAGCAAGTCGGCAGCGAGCAAGGAGGTACTCACACCCATCGCTCTGCTTGGCATTAACCACAGAGCTAACACTCCGCATTCATGACTGGGAACAAATTCCTAATAATGACCATTCGGAGTGCCAAAAGGCATGCCACACAGAGAGAGAGAGAAAGGCAAACACTAAAAAAAAGATTTACTTTCAAGCATTCTCTGCGGTGCAGAATGACAGCCCAAGGCTTATGTGCGACCTAATCTTCCCCAGCCTGGGAGAAGGCGCTGGTCAGAGGGACAGTAAGGAGCTCATTTTGTAGTGAAGCAATTAAATCACCCATCTGGGAGAAGGAACAGGTAGAATCAACCCCGCTGAACACCCCATTAAATGTAGAAATATTTCTCACAGCGGGGCAACAGCCTAGGGCTCCCCTCTTCAAAGGGGGTGCATAAACTTAGATCAGATTTTATTTTGTTTGGCCCAGCTTACTGCCAAGTGACACAGCTTTAAAAGGAGAGAGTCCTCCTGCTCCCCAACTGCTTACACCCAAGCGCTAAGACAGGTTCTTGAGATGCAGCAGGCTAGGTGGATGCGAACCCCCCTGCTCAGAGAGCACTTGCCTGCACTCCCCATACACTCAGGGAATTCTCTTTTCTTCCAGCTACTGGAGAAAGGACCCCACTCCTCCCGGCATGACTTTTAATTAAATTGTTGTATTTCAAGATGTCAGTTTTCCCCACAAATACACCTCACTGTCCCCTCGTAGGCTTGGAAATACAGCCAATTCCACTTACACACCACAGGGCCACCAGACCCACCACGATGGCAGCCACCAGGGCACCCAAGGCTTCCGAGGACTGCATACCTGGATTTCACATCTATGGGACTCACCTCACAAAATCTGGATGCCCACGACTTGGATGCCGAGGTTTCCTTACCATTGATGCAGGTGAAGTCTAAAGAGTCCAGGTATCCCAGGATGCGACTCCACTTTTCCTAACACAGATGTCTAACAGCAGTTAAGATCAAGTGTGCCCCAAAGCCACCAGTTCCTTTTCAAAGGCCAGAAAGGGCATGGGGTGACCACATAAGTTTTAGAAATCTCCACTGTAAATGTCTCAGATGAGGTGAGAAGAATCCTGTCCTTAACATGCTCCCAGCAGCTCCTTTCACCTTGTCAGTGCATGAAATAAGGTCTTTGAAAGACCATCCACACTCTTCTTAAAATAATAATGGTGTTTGCACTAATTTCTCTGCTGTACAGAACACACGCAGAACCACTCCACTGAGCTTACCCCACGGGTACTCACATCCCACGACCATTCATTAGCCTGGGAGATAGAAACAACAGCACTTTACCCTTGACTGGATTAAAGCCATGCAAGTTCTTTGGTAGGTACAAGCCGACAGGCTTATCACAGCTTCAGAATAAGCTACAAGGTCTTTATCAATGATCAGAATCACAATATTTGAGCAGACATTTTTTCAAACCATTTATATTGTCACAGAAAATATGAGCACTTAACAGCAGGAGCCACCACAGGCATCTAAAAAGGTTTACTACAATTGCAGAACTAATAAATTTTTATTTGCCAGAGTAATAGACCCACAGAGTTGCAGAGGTACAAGGAGGGACAATACATTTCAGTAGTTTGGACTAAATACAAGAAAAAATACACACGAAGTGCCCAATGTATAATGAACACAAAACCAAATTTTTAATAAACAGAGAAAGAAAATAAGATACATCTCCCTCCTCTTAAAGCCTGTTCTTGGTATCTCTTAGAATAGCATCTTGTCTGTATGCGATCACCAAACTCACCTGAAAAGAAACCTAAGTTTCTAAAGCTGGTAGGAGATAAAAATCCTACGGATTTTACTGCTTTGTGGTGTTTGGGGAATTTTTACATGCTATTCATTCAGCAGGCTCTGCTAGAATAGACCAATATTCACCAAAGTCTTTCCTGCTTTGTGACCTCCTGTGCTGTATTTTCATTATTATCTCCATTGCAATTACCAAAGGGGTTCATTAAATACTGTTACATATGGCATTAGTCATCCCATATAACTAATTATAAATAATTGATGCGTTAATATACTTTTCTAAAATAAATAGGCAGCATCTAGTACGTGTAGATGCTGTACATGAATTATTCATATGCCTTCATAAAGAGCCAGTTACTCGAGTCCAAAACTGCAAAATGCCTTTAATTTAAAAAGGAAAGGAAGTTGCACAATAAAATACGTTAGTCAGTGATGTTTGATCTTAAAGAATGGGCTTATAGAGTGGGAGTGCTATTACTATTGGAACTATTATACACAGAGTTTTCTACTGGAAAAAAACCAACCTATTCATTTCTATTACGTACCATATTTGTTTCCGTTTTGTACAAACACATTTCCTACAGCTAGGAATATTATGTGTTTTTACAACAGAAGACATTCCCACGGCATCTGCCAATGGCTCTCACAAGCGCACAGTGTGAACGCAAAGTATGCGACTGTACAAGGCAGATAAACATCTTTGGTCTGCAAGAAACCAGAGGGAGCTGTCACCCTGGCACAAACGCATTCTAATCCACACTATCCATTTGAAAATAATGTTTGAAACACACTTCAAATGGGCAAGAGGGGCTGGAATCCTCTTCTTCACAGCAATTTTTAAGCAAACATACGAGTACCTCTTTTCATTATGCATCAGAAGTTGTACTTGACTTCAGCTGAAAAACATAAATACTTTTGCTAAATAGGCATATCATTGTTTACAAGATCACAACAACGGGCAAATATTTGCAGCTGTAAAAACTTAGCAGCTTAAATTTAAAAAGCTTCAACTTAAAAATTTGCAGTATTTTAAGGAATCTCCTGCGTGATGAATTCAGGGAAAGACTGAGCAAAATTGGAGAGCCTAGGGATTTTTTTTTCTCTCCTACATAACCTTGAGGTAAAACAGACAGGCTTTTCACACTGCATCTGTGTATTTATCTATAAATAAAAATGGTTGTTAAGTGTTAGATTTCAGGGAACGTACCATCTTTATCCTTCAGGTTCTGAAAATTTCTAGCAGATGGGCAAAGGTCTTGTACTTTGCTCTGCAAAGGTTTACAAATCACAGCACCCAGGGATGCAGCTCGTGCTTCCTCCTGGTTGCCATGCAACAGGTCAGAGCATCTCTCGCCCGTTTATTTTGGGGCTGGCAGGGTGTAAGGTATGTACCCACAACTGCTCAATTACATTTCCCTTGCAATCTATCACCATTTAATCTTTCCACTCTCGCTCTTCCGTAATGGCCCTTCCATTAAATGAACTCAGTTCCAGAATTATAGGAATCCTACAGAATTATAGGGTCCCTACAAAGCAGCAGGTGAGCAAAGCCCTGCTATTGCCCATTCTTCCAGTGATGGCAATGAGTCCCAGGCTCTCTTGCCCCCTTGGCCCCTTAAATTTACCATGACCTTTTCAATTCCAACAAGCACAGCTCCATGGAAGAGCTCATCAAGGTTGATGAGAACAAGCTGCTGGCAACAACACGCCAGGGATAAGGAACACACGAGTTTCCAGCCAGGATTAGGATGAATTCAAATACTACATACTTTCAGGTGGCTCTAGCAAAGCTGCTGCACACCTGCCACCAAAGATCCTCCCTTTATATTGAGTTCCACAGAACTGACTGTGTGTATTGCCTCAAAGAAAACTACATTTTAAGTAGGCCTTTTCAAGTACCTCAGATTTTCCCCTCAATAAGCACTGATGAGCAGAGTTATAACTGCACAATGATCTCGGGTGTGATGCTGGGAGATGACCCCCAGTGATGCAGCCACTACTGATTTGTGTCTCCTCAGGACCTGACTCGCCAGTCGTGCCCGGTTATGAAGAGCAGAAACAACAATTCACTTCTGACAACACGTTGATCCTGTAGACTACAAGATTTCTGGGTATTCTCGGTCGGTTCCCTCTCTGTCAGCTCCTGTTATCTTTGACTCTTTGGCTGCAGTAAGACGCAGGGCTCCGTATGTAGCTCCACATACGGCTGGGAACGGACCTACCACAGCTCTCAATCTCTGCGACTCTACATTCCCCACCCATTAAATGGTCTTTACTGGTTGCACCGTGTTGCCTTCTGTGAATTTCCCACCTTGCTTCAGAGAGGAACTGCTGGGCCTCACAGGAGAGTTTAAAAGAGTTTTCTGACATTCAAAGAGAACCAAATGCAAGCTATTAATTGATAAGAATTTAGAGATGAATAATGTGAGAGAGGTGACAGAAGCTAATCCTTAAGCTGCAGGTCACTTATTGAGGAGAAAAAAAGATCCCTGTGTCTGTATTCTGGTTTCAATTTCTTTTTATGTACTTCTTCTATAACGCTCAGATTTCAGTGATACCTGCTGCTATCATCGATATCACCACTTCTTCAAAACCTATATAACATACCTGGCTCACCACAGCAGTACCGAAGCGCCTCCTAGGAGTATATTTAATGACTTACTAAGATCTAACATCAGGTTTCACGTCAAGATGTCTGCTAGTCTTTCCTGGAGCGGAAAAAAGACTTGTTTTCTCCACCCTGCAAACATTTCAGATGTTAAAACATGTACTTCTACTCCTCGGTAGGGTAAAAACTGACCCCTCCGGCTTTTCTACCCTGCTTCCGATATAACCCTGGTGGTACATGGCCAGGGAATGGGTACTTAAAGCCATTTACCCAAACATGAAAAATGCATGCTCTAGTGTCTGCTGCTTAACCCAGTTACGACAACTGCCAGGCAGACATCAAAGAACGAGCTATGCTGGATGACTTACCCAGATACCACCTTCCTTAACACAAAAATACGCTTTGCTTTGTGGCTGATGTTTGTAAGGATGTAATCAGGCTAAAAATATAACACGATGATAATCATCTCTGAAGACAATACTCCTAAAGATTTAGAAAGCAGGGGAGAGCCCTGGCTGTAAGAAACATGCGGAATCTCTCATATGAGTTCTCATAATTTTTAAGGAAGCGAAGTGGAATTAAAAACCACTACCATGTACGTCCCAGGGCTTCTCCGGCTGTACGAACAGAGCAACGTGAATGCGCAGAGCCAGCCTTAGCCATTCACCCCTCTTGAAAAAGATATGCTCAGATAAAAGCTGATAAATGCAGATGTCTAACAGCATACTTTAATGGACATATAAAGAACTGCAAAGAATTTGAACATTGGGGAAGACTGAGAACCAAGAAGTCTATTTCTCCTGTTCTCCATGGTCAATGCATTCCACTCAGGCAGGAGAAGCATGCTTGTTGGTTGGTTGGTGTTTTCATTTGGTTTTGGGGATTGCTGGAGGCTTTTTTGCCTTGAGAGGATGGAAACGCACCTCCCTGGAGTGACTGCCGGCTAATGGGGGGGAAAGACTAGAGGCGTTAAGATTGCATTCTTAACCATTCGAGCTATGTTCTATTAATTTCAGCCAAGATTCATTAGACCAGAAGAAGCAGATGCAAGAGAGTGAACATTAGTCCCTTACTGAGGCCCCTGGGTTCTAGTTTGTGTTTCAGCGTTAGTTTATATTATACGTAACGATTGTTTAGTTTAAAATACAATGCCGTATTTAGCATCTGGAGCCCAGGACTGCTCCTTCTCACTGAGTGCTTGAAGCGAGGTGCTGAAGAGTCCTTTCCCTTTCCCACATGCTCTGTTGTGCCCAAAAAAATCTTTAATACTTTAGACTTACATGGAGCAGCTTCAGTGGGAAAGAACAGGAGGGTGCCTACTGCAGAACAGCCTGCTGATTAGAGCAGAGATGAAGGCAAAAATCTCTATAAGCAAAGGCAACGTTATCTGAGACTCCTTTCCCTTGGGGGGGGGTCCTCTTTAAATAAGGGCGTACTCGAAGAGGGAGCACAGACCATCAGGTGCAGCTCCACATGGAGCACACGGGACAGATGGGCTCATGAAACACAAACCAGATGAAGCCACCAAGGAGAAACAGACAGTGGGCACCCAAGCTACCGCCCAGTCTGGGGGTTCAGGGGTAAGAACACATCCAGAAGCAGAGCTCTGGTGAAAAAGGAAGTTTTTAGACACTTCGTGTGCTTCGGGAGTTAGAAGACAGCCAAGCAGAGAGTTTTGAGGACTGTAATTCAGGTTTAGGTTTCTGTTTCTACACCGTTTTGTCAGTCTGGATTTATCCGAGCTTCCCACGCACCATAAGAACTTCAATTGGATTGAAGTTAGATAATGTATCTGGAAAAATTTTTACACTGAAAGGGTTATCAAGCATTAGAACAGGCTGCCCAGAGCAGTGGTCAGGGAGACTGGTCAGAGAGTGGTCAGACACCACGGGGTCACCATCCCTGGAGGTATTTAAAAGACAGGCAGACATAGCGCTTAGAGATACAGTTTAGTGATGGTTTTTTTCAGTGTTGGGTTGGACTCGATGATCTGAAAGGTCCCTTCCAATCCAGGAAATTCTATAATTCAGGTCTGGGGAATTAAGGTCCGTGTCCCATATTCAAGACGTAGGCATGCTCTGCGCCTTAAGCACAGCTTCCTACCAAGGCAAAGCACATGAGCTCTTCTCTCCCATGCACACACCTACCTCTCAAGTGCCCTGGCTTCCACGGAGAAGAAACTTAGCAACTGGGCTGACCGAGAGCAGAAGCAAGCAGGACCCCAGCCTGAAAAATGCAGCAATCGCATCTCTGGAGAGCGCTGCAGGGCTCCTCCAGAAGTTATCCTCAGGGTATGACTCCCTGCCCCAGGACCTCGGCTCCAGGACTGGAGACTGGGACACCAGTTAGATGCCACCAGTTTTCTTCAAATGAGGAACCCAAATCTATAGATATTTTTGGAAAGTAAATCAACTTTTACTAGTGGCTCTCAAAATATGGAACCACTGGTGGCTCACGAGGCAATGGGAAATGGTCCGTGTCCGGTGTCCAGCTACAGTAAACCATAAAATGTGTGGGCTTATTGGTTCCAACAGAAAGTCTTGAGGATTAAGAGGGGAATGTAGTTTAAAGAGTCTACAAATCACTGCAATATCCCAAGAGAGAATATCGCAAGAGGAGAACCCCGGAGTAAACGGGTAATACCATTAACACTTAAGCAAAAATGGGCATTATGGGATATGAAAAAGCACAGCATATATCTAGCTTAAATATATATATATAAAGCATATTGCTTTACAGATATATACAGTATCTTTTTTTGTATATCAATACAAAAAATGGGATGCCACTGACTTTAATTACACTTATGCTTAATTCATCACCTAGTTTAGCTAGATCAGAAACTGTCTTCCAAAGAACTTGTAATTAAACATTAAACTTTAAGAACTTTTAATTAAAGTTTACTGAATCAATACTGAGGAGGCATGGTCTTCATTTAAAGACTTTGAAATCAATACCAGTATTGACTAATCTTAATATTGCATTATATTATAATTTTGTTTGAAAAGACTCATGTTTGTATATCAATGTGGCTGTCTATAAGTTTTTTTATTTCCCTGTCCTCTGATTCATTGGTAAGTAAACAATAAAACCCAGGAAGTGTTATGTACATAAGGGAAGGGCTGCTGTAAAAGGTGCAGAGAACATTAGTGGTAAGGGTGCAACATCTGTTTTTCCCCCACCTTGGCCCCTACCAGAGAATATAATTTACCATCATCTTTTGAGTTCTACGCCATAAACAGAAAAAACCTAAAACTATAATTTGTAATTATCAGATAAAAATAGTACTGAATTTTCACAGTGTGTTTCTAATATATTTTGAAGAGGCCCATAAAGGCTGGGAAACTCAGCTTTCCTCTGTTTTCTTGCTATTAATCAACTTTCTGTGAAAAAGAAAATATTGTGGGAAATAATGGGACAGTTTTCCCACGGGCTCTTTCAGTACAAACACAGAACGGCATCACTGGCTTTTTTGTCTCCAGTACAATGCCCTCCTATCTCATCAGCACAATTTTTTTTGGTATTATTATTACTAGTATGGAGATAGTGAAAGGCAGGAATACAGCATTCACAGGCTTTGCCAAGTGCAGCAGATTACGTACATGAATAGCTAACTGCCCACCAGGGGGTACGATTTAGGTCAAATTTCTTGTTTCATTCCAAAAGGTTATAGATTTGCAAGCCATTCATTGTTTAACACACCCCACAGCTTACACCCATACATATATATAACATGAACTATTTTTTCCTGGTTTTTTCCAGAAGTAATTTGTGTTCCTAGGCAATGAAGACTGTTACAGACTATCAACTTCTGCCAAACTGCTCTAAGCCTGTAACAAAGCAATCAGAGCTAAAAAAGGACAAAGAAAATAAGAATTCACTGAGGGGCAAACTGAGATCTGAAGTCCTTCAGGATTATGATACAAACCACCTTCTGGTTCAGCAGCTGCTCAAAACGTAACTAGAAACAAACTGATGGAAAAAAAACCCCAACAATGTCATACAACTGAATAGCATGATTAATGAAAACGGTGATTCTTTCATATCACTTAAAAAGAAGACAAACATGCATTATGAAGCAAGTCACATGAGTTTAGATTGTCCCCCGACTTTGTTTGTGCTGCATAGAGAAGAAAATCTTTTAAATGCTCAGTCAGTGGAACAGTCCTTAAACCAGGACAGACAGGTTCAAACACAAGGAACCATATTAGATAGCAGTCTGGTGCTTCTTGTTTGGCTTTGGTTTTTTTTTCTCCTGCGACCCTGTTTTGTTAAATATTTTAATTTCTGAAAATATACAATAGCAATCACTTGAAATGTCTTTGCCCCAATTACCAAGTGACCTGGTAACCGCTCTGATCCTAACAGTGGTGGCCTCATGTGCAAAACATGAAACAAGGGCATGCCTTGAGTAGTATGGATTTAATACCGCTGTCTATGCACTTTGAAAGCTAAGATCTGTGTTAATGGATACCAAACGGAAGGGCTGAACAGTTTAAAGCAAGAGAGATCCATATTTTCCCAGCATGTGGTCTGGGACCAGACCTACTGGACCTACCGTGATTAACTTTCAATACATAGTTTGGGGGATAGCTTTTTCTGTCCAGTTCAGCCTGAAAATAGTAGACTCAAACATTAGAAAAGGCTTGGAGATATGGATATAAATAGATAAACAATATATCCTCCCTTATAGTTATTTATATTTAATCATACCAGGCAGTTTTGTATCTTCACCTTATTATAACTCCCCATTGTTTGAATACAAAACCCACCATGTCTTTCTGCTGGACTGAAGGGAAAAATTAATAACTGCTGAGCAGGATCCAGAATTACTTGTACCACACCACAGATGAAGGGAGAGAAGAGCAAGGAAATAAAACTGCTTCTATCCCAGGGAAAGAAGGCAAAAGGGAAGGGAAGACCCACGAGGAGGGAACAAGGCACTAGGTCTGGTATCGAGGAAGAGAGAGAAGGATAAGCCTTAGAGAACGACACCAAGAAGGAAAGGAAGTGTGAACAGGACAAGATATCACTGGAAACAAAGAGCTATGCCCTTAAAAGATTCCCTCTGTAATTGTTTTCTGCTGAGTGGCAGTAAATGAGCCCTCTTCCTCTGCCCAATTACTTCCTAGCTATTCTAGGCCCAGGCAGGGAGCGTCAGCCAGCACCTGGGGAGCACACGGGGTAGAGCTGCCCTGGTCCAGGAGGGCTCCAGGGAGGTTTGTTCCTCAGGATGACACAGCCTGTCTCTCCAGGGCGGGCTGATCTGCGTGCCTGGGAGAAGTCTTAAATATGAAAAATAGGAAACATATGCTTTTACTCCAAGATTAACAGCCAAGAATCACAAGAGTCATCTGAGCAGTGATTATCCGTCAGGTAACACAGGGATCGGGTCAAACGCAGCACTTACACAGGACCTCATCCAGAGTTCGTTAAGCCAACGCAAAGACTCCCTTCGGCTTCAATAGGGTTTGGAGATGTCTCATGGCCATCAAACAACAGACATGGCTGACTCCTGCCAGATTCACCACCAGAGAGGTCACAGAGAAATCCCTACTGCTGTCACCAGCAACAGGGCTGAGCTCTCTGCCCCGAGAGCTTCAGCGTGGAGTGATGGAGCGCTGCCCACACAACACTTCCAGAGCTGTCATCCCTGCTCCGTGCCTCCTGCACGCCTGAAAACCCACCAGAACACTTCTGCCTCACAAGGGAAAACAAAAGTGCTGAAGAAGCACAGTAAAAGAAGTAAATAAAT
>VXAK01015769.1:0-17560 GCA_013399435.1 Arenaria interpres
CCACTCTTCCCCAGGCCTGTAGCTTTGAAGCTTGTTTCAGAAGTAAGAGAAAGCTACTTCAAATTAGCTGACTGTTTCTTGCTAACCTAGCAGACAGGAGCCCAGAAGAAAAGAACAAAAGAGGAAGAAACCTTCCTCCTTGACCTGTGATCCAGCTGCCACTGCCAGAGCAAAATATTGCAGAATGCGAGATCTGCCTGAGTTCTGAGCTCATGGGGAGCCTGGAGGGCATGCCATCCAGGAAAGATTGATCTCCTAGGGTCATCCAACTCCCACAACTCGGCAAGATGTGGAAGCTGAGAGGTCTTCCCTGTCATAGCAGCAAGATATTGCTGAGTTTATAAGTGAAATCTTATAATTATGCAATTATGAGAGGAAACTGCTGCCACTCAGGTGAGGGAAGGTTTCAGAACTAAATGGTAGAAGTGAGGCAGCAATCCCTATCTTAGTGTCCCCGCTGAGCTCAGTGAGATCCTTTCTTCTGTTTAGCCGTAGTTATCTATAATCTCATTTTTCCCCATTTTTAGTTCCACTTTGAGGACTGCATATATAAAAAAATGAAAAGTATTTGGCATCTGCTTGGTGTTTTCCTTCCATAAAAAAAGGGAAATTAGGTTTTTTAGACTATTTAATATTGCTTTAATCTGCAAACGTTGCTCTGGAGTAAAGACAAGCAAAGGGCAACACTAGTTCTAGCCTGTTCTCGAAGCAGAGGTGAAAGAACGATGCTCAAGTTACAATCGCCCTTCAACTCTCCATTTCAGTTGCAGGTAAAAAGGTTCAGTCCAACACACTTTCCAAGACAGTTGTCTTGGAAACCATGCTTTTAAACCGTGCTATTAGCCACATCTGGGGAGGTGAAGCATCCACCTTCTCCACATGCCAAGGCCACCGGAGAAGATCTGTAAGTGCCTCGGAGACTGTTTCGCGCAATCACGGTACTTCTTCAAGTGGAAGTGTCAGAGCTGAGGATTATTAAGGCAAAGATATTCCTTTCCTTCCTGTGTGCTTGGTTGTAAACCGGCTCTTAAATGAGCCAGACTTTTAACAGGACTTAAAGATATGGATATGTAGAGATATACATCTTTAAAGAAATGTGTAAACGTAGATATGCATCATTTAAACACCTTGGTAATGCCTATATTGTGCTTCCATTGTAATTTCTCTATTGCTCTCCCTACAGACCTGTACCACGTAGGGTTTTATTTGTTTTTTGACCTCTGTGTTGAGCCGGTATCGATTAATCCTATTTTATGCCTTCATTTCGATGTGACTTCCTTCCTGAAATAAAAGCCTGCAAATGGATCTATATTGCTTTGATGAAGAGTAGTCATGAGTGAAGCCTTCAGTACCTGGGAGTATCTCTGAGTAAACCCACGAACGGTCTTCTCTTACGAAACACAGGAAGTAACATACTTGTGTGTCTAATGTTTTTATGTGTTCCCAGTTTCACACTGTGAGGTCAAACATTGGCTACGCATGGAAACAGATACTAAATTAGTGACCATAAATTACCTTACACTCCAAATTTAACGGAATAAAATATTTTTGAAAGTATTTGCAAAATTGGGAGTGAAAGTAGGTTTTCACTACTAGTTAATTCTTCTCAACACCAATTTCTTGCAGCAAGATCAGAAATGCTCTGTCATCTATTACTTCCACTCATAGGCAAAGGACTCCAAATTTTTTATTACAATTGATATCTAAGGGCAAAACAACACATTTCTTTCCTATTTTCAGGAGATTCTTCTTTGTTTGCTACTTGATTATGGCAAGCTGTGTAGTAAACTTCCATATTTTACCAGCAGACTAATAATGCCTTGCTTTCTCACAAATACCTCTCCTTGATCTAGCTGTCACCTTCTGGTTTGTAAAGTATAAACAAATAAAGATGCTTGTTCTTGTGAAGAAAAAGATTGAAAATATGAACTGAATATACTCCAGAGACTCAGAATCAGGAAGGAAAAGAAAATAAACACTCCTCCTAATAAAAGTTTGTTGTTTTCATATAATGTCATTACTTTTGGGGGAATCATAGATTCTTAATGGTTGAGACTGGTAATATGATAGAAACCAAACAGCATGATCCACCTCATAAATATAAACTGGGAAAAATAGCATGTTTTCTCTCCTCAGCTATGTTAATAGCGCTCCAAAATTGTTCTGCAGTCTAAATGAAACATGGGAGTATGTTTGATATAGAATATATGGAAAGCTAAGAAAATAAAGAAACACGTTGAACTAATACACGTGAGCAAAGAGCTATTTTAAAAACATTGGATGCATTTTTTTTAAGGAGAATAGGAAATATATATTGGAAGAAAATCTACTTTTCTAATTATACCTCATTTTTATAGATCACGAAGAAATGTACTTACACATTTCAGTATTATGCTACAGGACAGGCACATGCCAGACATTAGAGAGCCTTTTAGTATTAAAGTGGAGTTAATTCCCTGTCATAGCTTCGTAGTTCTGATTTCAACTGCTTTTACAGCTACAAAAAACAGGGATCCTCCTGAATAGACATATTCCACTTCCTTTTAAGAAGAATTATTTCTAAAACAACATATAAAAAAGTTTAAATGAAAAAGCAGTTTAAAGCTAGAGATTCTTAATTTATGATTTTAAATTTTATTTCAGTATCTGAAAATGCAGATAAGTTTTTAAAGTGCCCTCTTAGATTCTAAGTAAACAGACACCAGATAATTTACTCCAAAATAAAGAAAATACTGCAAAAGTTCTATAGCAACAGGGCTTAGTATGTCAATAACAAAATCAATGGCAAAGTAGTATATTTAAGATTCATAGCCATGAGAGCTGCTCTAATCCCGAGTCATTCCTATCAGCCATTCCAGAAAGTTAAAAAAATGCCTATAATGACTGTCAAGAATTATAACATTTTTTCTCCCGACAAGTCAAATTGTTCCTTAAAATCCTCATCTTTTTGTGAGGAATGCTAACCTTTTGTAAGGAGTTGTTTCTTTATAACTGATTCTTCATTATTTTATTTGGAGTTTTTTACTGACACAATGGGGAAAAGAAATACTCTTTTTCTACTAAAGGTTGTTTTTTCATTCATTAATCCACCTATTTATTTAAAGGTCCATCCACAGGAAGGGCTGGAAGGAGAGGTCGGGGAACTACAGGCCTGTCAGTCTGACCTTGGTGCAGGGGAAGGTTCTGGAACAGATCATCCTGAGTGCCATTATGCGGCACATGAAGGACAACCAGGTGATCAGGCCCAGCCAGCACGCGTTTATGAAAGGCACGTCCTGCTTGACAAACCTGATCTTCTATGACAAGGTGACCAACTTGGTTGATGAGGGAAAGGTTGTGGATGTTGTTTACCTGGACTTTAGTAAAGGTTTTGACACAGTTGTCTACAGTATCCTCCTGGAGAAACTGACTGCCCATGGCTTGGGTGGGAGTACTCTCCAGTAGGTAAAACAAATGGCCTTCTTGCTCTCTACAACTCCCTGAAAGGAGGGTATAGCCAGGGGGGGTCGGTCTCTTCTCCCAAGGAACAGGCGATGGGACGAGAGGAAATGGCCTCCAGTTGTGCCAGGGGAGGTTTTGGATGGATATTAGGAGAAATTTCTTCACCGAAAGGGTTGTCAAGCCTTGGAACAGGCTGCCCAGGGCAGTGGTGGAGTCACCATCCCTGGAGGTATTTAAAAGACGTGTAGATGCGGTGCTGAGGGACATGGTTTAGTGGTGGGTTTGGCAGTGCTAGTTGAACAGTTGGACTCAATGGTCTTAAAGGTCTTTTCCAACATAAATGATTCTATAATTCTATAAAGCCACTTGTGTTTGAATAATTAAGATGGTCATTTTTTCATGTCTTCTCATTAACAAGTGCATGTTGCATCGATATTAGTAGATTTGATTCAGTTTATTCCATCAGATAAAAGAAACTTATTTAGTACTAGTATTTAAATTAATCAGAAGTTGCAAACTATTCTGTTAGCTCAGCATAAATCCATAACTGCGCTGATTCACTTGGAAAGTTGATTTAAAAGTTTCTTTCTGATAAATTTCTGTAAACTCACTTTTAGCCTACAGAAAGCATTTTTCCCCCAATAGTTACATTGTCATGGTATCTAAATCATGCTTTATGTCAAGGAAAGCTTTTCTATATATCACGAAGCCTCAGTGAAAATGTAGCTTAGTCAGGAATAAAGCTCTCTCTTAATGTACTATGATATAATTAATCACCTAAAGTTCAAAAAATAGAGCATCCCTTTTGCAAAGAAAATACATGTCCTGGCAATTCAAGCTGTGGTAGAGTGAGTTTTACATTATAGAGGGGTGAGAATTTGGCTTTATATTTCCCTGCACTATCAGGAACTAGAAGGCAATGTTGTGAACCATTCAGTGATGCAGCAAGACAAAATAAACTGCTTCATACTATCCTCATCCAAGTGGTAAAGAGTGTTATTAAGTTTAGAGGGAATATATGTCCATTGATTTTATGTCAGGGTATCAGGGGCTTCAAGGAAATGGAGAGAGCTGAGAGTTTCTCCAAAAGTGAACTGTAAGAAGTAAGCTAAAATGAGAATAACAGGGAATAATGAGGACAGAAACATTAATAATTCTTATTAAGTGGCCACCTCTACATTAGTTCCTTAGAAAGCACTGAAGAGATCGGTAGCTTATTGACTGTGATAACAAGGAATCACTGTTTATTTCTTTGTTTCTAGCTACCCTGCCTTCATGGAAAGCAATTCTAAACCCTCTCCCCAGAGATTAGAAACTTATATCTGATTTCCAACTGAAAATAATTTACATTTTATTTTTTTAAAATATTCTTCCTCCATGGCCAGATTTCTTTTCTCCCTGTTGCTAATGGAAATACTTTCTCAGTACACGCAGTGATTGCATTTCTTTTTTTCATGGTGGTTCATTGATATCGTCTGTCTCATAAAGATGGGTCTTTTTTCTTTTCTTCTTTTATATTCCCAAAAGATAAGGCTCATAACAAGTTCTAACAGAAATTCCTTAGTCCCTCAGTGTGTAACATTGCACTTCACAATATCATATTCCTGTGCAAAACATTCCGACAACAGTGTAAAGAAAGAAATAATAAATGTTCCTTCTATTGCTTGCTGTCCAAATTTTGATATGAAAGCCTAGAGCATCACAGTTTACTTTCCCTTAAAAAGAATTTTGCTTAAAACCGAAGCTCTGACAGAAGTTCTGTTATCCCAGGGCTCTCAAACCAGGGTATCCTGCTCACTGAAAAGCTTCTGCCACCGTGAGAATCAAACCCAGCACCCAGAACAATATTCACACGCCAATTTCTCAGGAAAAAATGTTCCTGCTACAGTCAGTAATTACAGAAGTCGAGAGCTACCCACTCTCACGCCAGTATTCCCCTTGCTGGTATGGGGGGAACCCTAGAAGCCTTTTTTCCAAGAGTGGTCCAAAGTCAGCCTGATGCCATACGCTCAGAGACCATGGATAACTTTGCCCTGGAAGCTCATTCTGGGTAAGAAATCCCAATTTTCAAATACATCAGCCTGTCTTAAAGGGATAACATGGAAAAAAAAAGCAATTCCACCTCTAATAAATAATTTAGATTGGGGGGTTTGCATGGTAGAGTATGTTTAAGTTGGTAAAAC
This sequence comes from Arenaria interpres, assembly GCA_013399435.1. Lineage (NCBI taxonomy): Eukaryota > Metazoa > Chordata > Aves > Charadriiformes > Scolopacidae > Arenaria > Arenaria interpres. Next base: position 5,625 of record VXAK01015769.1, read on the forward strand.
TGTTGTATATCACTATGCTACCTTGCATCATCCCCTCTAAAGGGGAAAATATGTGCAGGTGGATGCACATGGGGATTACTAGTTACAGAAAAAAATCCTAAATTATGCCAAGAGATTTAGACTCACTGTATGTTACAACATTCACACTTTACAGGCTACTACTGTCATCTTTTAAACTGCTGTCAGGACATTTTAATCCAGGCACAAGCCTAAAATATGGGCTAAGAGCAGACTGAACCACATAGTTTTGAAAGAGATAGGAAAATTTTTGGTAGAATAGCAAAAAACCCATTCCTTTGAATAACACCAGTGAAATGATTCACATGGAACGAGGAAGCACCATCAGAAGTGCTGGAGGAGTCTTTTTTGACAAAAAAAAAAATTGATACAGCGAAGCGAGGAGAAGTTAGAGACGTGGCACAATGAATGAAAGGAAGCAGAAAGTGAAAGGAGAAGGTAACGGTGATGGGAGGAAGGTAACAGAAGAAAGAACCAGAGAAAATGAATGGAGAGATAAGCCAACAGGGAAATCACTCATATGAAGAAGACTGAAAACAAAACTACACGAAAGAATTAAAAAAGCGAAAGAAGCCAAAGAAGCCAAGGAAAAAACCCAAAGTGTTAACAAGTGTTAATTAGGAATAAGAAAGATGAAAAGAGTATCACAGGAAAAAAAAAGAGAGGCAATATGAGAAACAGGAGATGAAGAAACAGGGCCCTGGGCTCACTGCTATTAATTTAATTACTAGTGATCTTCCAGTCTCTGACTTCTCTGCTAGGAGGCTGTTCCTGCTCATCACAGCCCTCTACCGCGGTGTGTTAGCTTTCTATGGCTCTACAGGCTTTTTAACTACAGGATTTCAGCGTCTGGGGTTTTGGATTACACAATTGCTCTAATAAATTGTATTTTAATACAGTTACAAACTTTACTTTAAGGGGATAGACAAATTAGGAAAATGCCCCCCCAAAAATCACTTTTTCATATAAATTTTTTTTTTTTCACCAAGCAAATGCAAAGTTTTACTTGATTTTTTTTTTTTAATTATCACTCGAAACCACTGTTTACAATGGTTACCCTAAGTAATTCTTCAACGATCGCATTACTTCTGCACCTCGAGTAATAATTACTGGAGATGCTTTGAATCAATTTGCAAAACCTTGGGGTAGATGTTGCCTCCAAAAGGGTGGAGGACGCAGGTCCAATCTGGAGCCTGTTAAACGAGACTGCAACAGTTTAAAAGACAGCTAAATATAGTGTTACACCCCACCCTAGCTCATTTCTGCTGGAGTACCAGCCATTCATATTCTATTACTCATAATTTCAAGCAAGTGGAGGGAAAAAAATTCATTGACCTTGAACAACCTCAAATAAATTTGGTCTATAAACTTTGATATATCCTTCCTTCTGCCTGCAATACCTTTCTCAATGTGCAAGTTCTCTTCTAAGAATAATAAAAAATGACCATTTCATCAAGCTTTTGAAATGACTGAGATTGAATCTTTAACTGAAAAAAAAAAAAAAGTCCACTACAGTGCACGGTGACTGGTATTAATTACTAATTTTATGCAAAATGTCATGTCAAATTAATTGGCGATGAGCTATTTTAGTGGATATATGCCAAACCTCAGATTGTTTTGGGCAGAAGTAGCACGGTATTAAATATTTAACATGCTGTGGGATGTTCTGGTTACACTGGTCAATCATTAATTTCCTTTGATCCCTAGAAAGTAATTTTTGTTGCACTCAGCTGTAACTGATTGCAAACAGCTTTTTTATTCAGGCTCCTAATGTACTTTTCCCCAGTCGCTTTCCTCCGATTGAAACTATTTGTAGTTACACACTTTATCACACAGCACAGGACCATTGCTTTCCTGTTACTATACACTAATAGTCATTTAATATTATATGTTAATATGATTTGCATTTATAGTGCTATTCTGGAAGAAATTCTAGAAGTAAAGCAACAGCAAATATTTGAAACGATCTATGGAAATTAAGGAAAATCACAAATGGGCAAAATATTTCTTTTTAATTTGTAATAACTAAGAGTAATCCTAATATTTTACACTTTAAGCAAAACTATAGTTATTAAAAGCAGAATTTTTTACTTCAGCCAGGATATTTTAAGCACGCATTTTGTGTAAGTTTGTATTACCGCACTATTACTACCACATTAATTATTACCATTTTATGGCTTTGATTCTAAATCTGGGAAATAGATTTTCTTTAAAAGTAGTCCTCAGCCTCACTGTCACCAGATTTTTGGAGAGGGAAATAAAAGGTGCTTTATAGCTTTTTTTTTTTTTTTCCCTAAAAAAATTCTGTTAGTATAGAAACAAAACTATATTTGAAAATGGTGTAAAAATGTCATTAAATCCATAAAACCAAACATTTTGAGCTTTAAATTGAAATATGAAATCAGACAATCACAGAAACCTTGAGAGTGGAAGGGCTGAACCTGGAGGTTGCCTGGTCCAACCACCCTGCTCAGAGAGGATCAGGACGCAGGATGCTCAAGGCTCTGTGCAGTTGTGTTTTGAACAGCTACAAAGCTGGACACTTAAACATACCCCATATACATTCTAGATTTAAAAGGCTAATCCAAATAAGACTTTTGGTTGATATGTAGCTTCCACCCCGCTAGTTTTCCCTATTTTTTAAAAATTGCAGAACATTATGACTCAATCATTATTATTTGATCATCAAAATCAACTCAGTTTATTATATTTCAAAAGAGTACTCTAAAATTTTTCAGGCAGTTAGCAGAAAAATTATACTTCCCAGATATTGGATGAGAGGATAAATTGGTGCACGTTTGATACGAATGATTGTATCAGATTTTTACCTGATATTACAAAAAACTGTATCAGCAAGCATTAGTTACTAACTTTTCATGAGTTTACATATGTTGATTTTAGCCTCTCTTTTCATGTAAACCTTAAATTAATAAAGCTTTGGCATAACAATATCTACATAGATGAGAGAAGGGAAGAGGAGAAGCCATCCTAAGGAAATGACTCCTTTCCAGTGCTTGCTACCATCAAGCTGGTTGACAGGGAGAGGTGATCAGTTGGAATAATGAGCTTTTCTTCTCTCACTAGTCACATTCAAGTATGATTTATGTCCTACGACAATTTTGGAAAGACATGTAATCTTGGAGTCAGCATCATCATACTCTCCTTCTGTGGAGAAGGAATATCTCCTAAATTTCCAGGTTCTGACACTATAAATGCAGTTTCATGAGTCTTCAGATGAAGCCTTTCAGTTACTGCCTTCAATATCTCATAACCACTCCCATCTTGTTCTATTAGAATAGATTGGCTCCTGGAAATTATTACTAGTTAACTTTCCACTTTTTATTTCAGCCTCACTGCTTCACTTCGACCTTCAGGCTTAAAAATAATGCATAAAAGGAGGCACCTATCACTCAATCTTTTCTCTTCTTATGAAAAAGAATAAATGCATGGAAGTTAACATGATGGAAGCGTTTTTTACCTCTGTTTTTAAAGAGCTTAAAACTTTTCTATAAAGCGATAATACTAAGTGCTGTACACAAGAAAGCAATGGTTGTGCTTCTGACTCTCTACCATTTATAGCCCTTGTCTCTCAGACTATTTCATAGCTAAACTAATATTTAAATCATATGGAACTCGAGACCCGACTATTTCAAGTAACTGTCCCACTGTGAAAATGAATGTATTTTACTCTTTTTCAGGTCCAAATAAGAACTGCCAGGGCTCTCAGTAAGTATGATCTTTCTTGGCACTTAATGGGAAAGAATGAGGAAAAATTGAAGACATTTTTAGTTTTCGAATTACTTCCATACCTTGAGAAATCTTTAACTCCCTGATGGTGTCAAGAGTTTAATGGACCACCACGTCCAAAGGGTAGAAAACCCCTACAAATACCATGTTCACTGAAGTAGTGCACTTTTTTTGGGGGAGGAATTCTTGTATTTAAGCAAATATCCGTATAAGCACAATTATGACAAAACTGCCTTACAGCAGTACAAAACTTGACTTAGAGCAAGTTAGACTTACTATATGCATGAATGCATTGTATTGCCTTATTTAAACATCAACTTAATTAGAAATGTGGTATATTTTAAAGAAATAACTGTCCCTTTTTATTGTGCTACACATAAAATTGTCACTGATTTATTAGTAATTTGACATAACAAAATGAACACAGGTAGCTTCATAAAGGCAGCATGAAAATGTATGTGCTATTTGGTGTTGAGGAAACTCATTTGTGCAATATTCATCATTTCTCTACTTGCCCATAGTACAACTCTGCAGTTACATGAAGATTCTTGAAAATATTTTGGTCTAAATTCTGTTTTATTAAAAACTGTTCTAGCATTATTTATGATGCATAGAAGGAAACCCAACAAACCCAACATTTTCTGGTTTTCCTGGACTTGTCCATCCTACGAGCTTCCTCTAACAGTTCAGCCCCCCCACTTCGGTGTGTAAATGGCTCCAAGTCTGAGTTTATTTCTCCCTATTCTATTCTATTTTTCATTTATTTATTTATATATTTTATTTCTCAGCTAAGTCCCCAGGAGGCTGTGACATACATAATAACTAATAGCTCTCGTCAACTCCTTTTCCAGTCATATTTGATCCCTTTGGAGAAGTTCCAGACTTTGCCAGCCTGGAATTTCTCTTTTCAGAAGTCAAATCACAAACCACTCTGCTCCCCACATTCAACTGGCTGTGATGACAGTGACAGTCCTTTAATTTCTAATTCTCCTGGCTACTTTTCTTCTAATACCATTCAAAGCCACGTTGGGATAACTGGGATAATAACACGGTGAGGAAGATATTTTAAACCCTCCAAAATCTTTGCCCTAGTGCTGCGAAGAGGTGACGTGCTCACCTCAGTATTTTCTGTATGCAGCCAAATACTTTCCCGATTTCTAGTCTTGTAGACATTTGTAGAGCATTTAAACTCCCGACTTAAGAGAGTCATATGAACATAACAGATATATTCTGCTAAATGAACATCCCTTGGTATTGACACATTCTTCATGTGTTTTTTCTGTTTTGCTGGTTTGTTTGTTTGTTTGTTTTTTCCCCAAAAATTCAGGATATATTATATTTGGAATATTTTTTTCTTTCTTTGTTGGAAGAGGTTTGCCTTTCCTGTGAGAATAAGGACTTTTCTTTAGAGCCTTGTTCTAGAAGAGCTGACAGACAGACAGAGATTGTAAAACGAGTTTTCTCCTGCATATGAAACACCAAATAGACGAAACATTTGAAGACAGCATTTTTGTCAGTGATGAAAGAGCAACTTTTGATGAATAATTTATTGAGCAAATTGAGCCGATTTTGCTCCTTTCACAATATAAACAAGCAGATCATGATTTTCCCTCATTTACTCATTAGCTGAAACCATTTGCCAAATTCTTGTATGGGAAACTTGTAACCGAATATTGACTGGGAAGGGATCTCTTCAAGCCCTAAACAGAGGAGATGCTGGTTTTTTGAGACAGCTCACAGGGTAAAGCTTCTTCACTGAATGGATGAGTGCCTAAGTATTTCTAGCAAAAATATGTATGTGGATTTCAATTTAGTTTTGTACATATTTTTATGGAAATAAGATTGCAGTTCACCTTCTGTGAACCTTATGCTTTGGAAAAATCAATGGTTCAGCGTATGTTGAGGATGAGAGCAAAACACCGGTAAGAGCATGAAATGAAACACCAACAGCTGCTGAATTGTATTTCCTTTCTCTAAAGTTATATTGTGGTTCTTTTAAAAAAAACAAGACAGATGAAAACAAAGTAAAAAGCAGATAAACCCCACCTAGTCTCATGTTCCTCTACGTTGCATTTCATACATGGCATCTGCATTATCCAAAGTCCTGACACATCTTGCAGAAGCTTTTCTATAGATAATCCCTAATTAGGTAATTATATTATAAGCTGATTTCAAGTTTTTAAAAATAAAATTACAGATCTTTCTGATGAAGCCAACTATTTATATACAATAGTTCTTTGTTGGGAAAGACCTTGATTATATTGATTCAACACTGGGCAATACAACCATGGAAGTGAACTCAGATCTGACAAATGTCAAATCAGAGTTGTCGTCATCAAGAGCAACCTCTTTAGCTCACTTTTGTGGGATTAATTCATAATTAAACCACCAGATCGAGGCTATGCTATATGCCTTGTTCATGAATAATTTGTTATAAAATACCACAATTGAAGCAGACTATCAGAGAAATATGGAATTATGAAAATGAGTGATGAAAAATAAACGATTAGCAAAGAATGCAAAGTATATATTTTAAGTGCCAATGCCCTGGAAAGCAGTGATTTTTTGATTCAGGCCAAGGCAAACCAGTGTACATAGAACTGCAGCAAAAACAAATGTATTTTTAAAAAATATATAAAAAGGGAATATGCTTAGAGTTAATCAATGCATAAGAAACTTGTGAAACTAACACAGTAATGCTGAATTCACATCTAATATTAGGATTTTAAACCTAGATAACCTGAAAAAAACTCACAGAAGCCATTAAAGGATGGGAAATAGGCTTTAGAATGAGAGAAAGGAAATATTAAAGGGCTAACTTACTCAGCTTATTAAGGAACACAGAGGTGTTTTTCATTCCTGAACAAACAAATACTGCCTGTATGCCAAAGAGCATTTTAATCTAATTAAGGCCCAATTGTCTTCTTTGAAACTTAAGCCGTGGTAATGCAGAGTCTCAACCACAGAAAGGAGAGACACAGTTAGCACTAATATAAGGGTGATCAAGACCAAAAGAGTTTCCACAAGAGGTGGTACCAGTGGTAAACTTCCAAATGCTCCTGGGGGAACGATTTTTAGGTTGGGATGTGACCCCTGTCCTGTTCTGACTTCACTGGAAGAGGAGGAAGGGGTGGCGAGGTGATGTTTTCTGGGGACACCAGCTTGGAGTCTTCTCGTCAGACGGGAGCCCCCAGGATTCCCCCAGGAATTGCTGGGGTGTTGCTGTACAGTGCTGGCCACTAATTCCAGTTCTTTGAATGAAATTCAAAGAGACCAGTTGTCTTAAGAAGCAACACAACTGTGATTATCTGGCTCTGAGCCTATAATAATAAAGGTTTCCAGGCTTGAGCAGAAATCACTCTAAACAAGGTATCTAGCCCCAGACAGCTGAAAGCTGAATGTAAAAGATGAACTTCAAAGTAAGAACATTTGACCATTGGAACAATTTACTAAAAAATTGGATTCTCTGCCTCTTCACGGACTCGAAGCAAGACTGGATACCCCTTTGGAAAGTATTTGGCCAAACATGCTATGCTTTAGTGAAAAATAAGCTATTCTGCTCAGTTCAGCGTTTGGCACGAAACTGAAACGTATGAAACAGTTATACTACCTGGCCATCTAACACTAGAGATTAAATAAGAGTATTCTATTATGTTCATTTCATTGCCAGTTCATTCTTACGTCATAGGCTATGGTCACAACTGTGGTACCCCCCAGTAAGATGAGAGCTGTGCCCGGGGGTGAATCTGACCCCTGACCACAAACTGATCCCATGGGAAATAACCCAGTCATCAGTGGAGCTAAAACCAGCTTCCTCCCTATTCACTCAGAGCCCACGGAAAGGGCAGCACAAACAGAGCCCAGCAGGGATTTTTACTCTGAATTTCTTTCCACACAGTACTTTTTCTACTGCTTGGTCAGTTTGGACTGCAACGTATACAGATCTGCTTATATTTATACATGTACATGGACTGCAGGCTGGTTTGGACAGGTAGAAAAAAAAAAGCTAATTCCAGTGGATGTTGCTGTGGTTTGATCATTTCTGCCAAAATTACGATTTCTGGTTTTGCAATATCTTCCATCTGTTAAGCCATCTTTAACAGAGCATTAAAACAGGGTTCTAAAAGCAATGAGACTCCATAATGTTCTATAAAGCATCTGCATCGTCACCTTTCCTGCGTATGTACAGTCTTCTAGTGTGATAATTTCCCATCTAAGGATTTAAGAAATGTCCAGCTCAAAATTTTGGAAGGTTTTGGGGTCAGCTATAAGAAAGGGCAAAAGGAAAAGCATCCGTATTCACCAATAAAATACTTCTGGAAGCAAATCACTGCCCTCCCACCATTAGTAAGAATAATTAATGAGCAATAATGACTTTGCATTAAAAAAGAAGAATTAGATGTTGAGAAGAACACAGAGATAGCTGTGAGGTGATCTGAAAAAAACAGCCACGATTTTAATAATGGACGCTGTCCATAATTTAACTAATAAATAACTTTCTGCATACAAAAATTCAATGTTAAAGACTACCATATTATGGAAATAGATTCCTTATCTTTCCATTTGCCAATCCAGCTTGTTCTCACAAAGCCAAAGGGTAGGTTTGCCTGCATCCCAGACAGCGTATAAATATTGCTGAGATTCATCTGACTCTCTTGTCACTACTCCGCTCTGCTCTCGGACAAGGCAATAATGTTACTAAAGGTGTCACCAGAAGACGATCAGAAGTGACAATAAGACGCAGAAAACATAAATGCAACACTACTGAGAGGAGCTGTTATCATCCAGTTGTGGGTGAAATACACGGTCATAAAACAGGAGTAAAATACTGGAATACAGCATGAAAACATAATAGAGACACACAGATGTTAAAACAGTGGTTTGGCTTATTTGACCAAGAAAAAAAGAAAAATCAATAAGAAACAGAAAAAAAAATCAAAGCCATCATCTTAGGGGAGTTACTGCTCAGCTTTGTGACACTGGCTTTAAATTAGCTCTCATGACAACAAAGCAAGCTTTAAAAACAGCCTCCCTGGGAGCCAGATTCTAAGGGTAGATAAGAAAGTTGAGCACGATCATAGAAGAGAGAAACATTAGAAGAGCGATACACGAGTTTATAGCTGACAGGCTAAAATAGAGAGTCCAGGAAATCTTCACAGACAGCAAAGCGGCTTAAAATACAAGTTTTACTTTCCAGAAGAGCAGACGAAGGCAGATATATGAAGGAAACTTTTTTTTTTTTAACCTCTAAAATGAAATTACAAATTTAGTGGGAAGACCATAGCAGAAAGATTTATTTTTTTCTAATTTAAAAAAAGAAAAAGAAAGAAAGAAAGAAGAAAAATGTGGAAAGTTTTTAGAGTTGTCACAGGTTTTGGAGCTCAAACAGTCATTGTTTATCAGCCAGGAAGCCTCCTTCAGTAAAAAAAGGGTAGAATTTACTTCAAATGCTTCACACAACAGGATACAACCCCCCCCTCGTCAAGAGAAGAGGACCCTGCTATTTAAGGGAAATGAAACATAACTTTTCTAAAGAGAAAACCAGAAAATACTAATTTTGTTGAAAGCAGCTAAAAAGGGACACCTCAGATATCATAACAGTAGCTTCATTTACAACTTACTTGCTCACCTTTAATTTTGTGCTGTTACAATTTGCTCATAGGAAACTACCAAAGTGCACCAAATCCTAACATTGTGTCCAAGTCTTATACAGACTTCTACAAGAACTGACCTAAAATTAAATTTTCTTCTTGTGACGTGGCAGCAAATGTTATATACATATATATATATGTGTGTGTGTGTGTGTTATCTGGAAAAAAAAACCAGTAACAAAAACCCAAACACTTAGAAATGCAAGCAATAAAAAATTCCAGCAGTGCTCCTGGAGAACTTTGAGTGCCATAGAGCAATCTTGGGATGAATTATATTATTATTATACTAAATGATAGAGAGTTTAACATACGCATTGAATGTGATAATGATCAGAAACGTGATTCCAGAAAATCGGCACTTAAGGGTGCCTGGTTTCCAAATGATAAGAAGAAACTTCGTATTTGCTGAACAAAGAAAGATTTTAACTTTCGTTTTAAAATTATATAAGGCATAATGATATAAAATAAAATAATAATAATGTTCAGGAATTTATGCAGCTCCTACTTTAAGCAACTCAAGAAACGTAGAAAGATGAAGATCATTATCTGGTATTACAGCTGGAATAGTTGAGATAAAGTCTTGTAAAATTCCTTATGCAAAGTCCATTGGCAGAGCTGGAAACAGAACCAGGCTTCGGTGAATTATTTAACTGCAATTATCATCACTATGAAGTTGTTTGCAAAACCAATGCAAATAAAGTCCAGCTCTCTATGCTTTTGATGTCGTGCGCTTTATGTTAATATATCAATTTTCTCTATTTCCTTCTGATTTCCTGCAGACTTGGTAGGACCAAAAGGTGAAGAGCTGAATAGACACACACTACGGACAGATATGGAACTAAACATGACAGGATACTTGTATATGGGAGAGGACATTAACTTCTCCTCTACTGTCTCCCATTCCACTTATCTCCATCCACTCATAGCAGAAATAAATGTGATTTTATTCAGCTGGGAATAAAAATACTATTTATCATGGAAAGTTACTACAAGATTGTCTATCTTAGAAAATGGGTAGTTAATAAAAAATGCGATTTAGCTGTCTTATAAGAGTAAAAAGTGCCAGGCAAATGAAAACTACCAACTAAAAAATCATGCTCACACATCTGGAAGCTGGATGTGGCTGGACGTGACCACAGAATAGTAAAGTAAAACAACATTATAATGCAAGAAAATGTTTTGGACAAGAATATATGTTATATACTGTTAAGAATCACTTTATTTCTGCAGATAAACATGTATATTTAGTGAGTAAAAAACTGTACTCTCAGGTAGGTATTTTAGCTCCTGCTGGCTGGACAGAACAAAGGAGTTGGAGAAGAAATTGTCTTCTGAATGGGACATTTCAAGAGATTTTGAAATGTTGACAACAGAAAATTTCGGAGAAGCACAGAGAAGCTTTTGGAAATACTGACTGCTGAAAACAAGAATATGTTTTTAAAGTAGATTCTTAGCCCTCTAAAGGGCTTTTTGTGCAAGGAATTATAACAAACATTTAAGCAAAAATGTAATAATGGATACGGTTACTTTATTTTTGAATTTATAAAGTATATTTTTGTAACCATAAGTGAAATAATATTTCCTTAATGCTACTGGGTATCAGTAAAATTTTTGAAATATCATTTTTTCCTTTGGATAACACTTTCTGTAAAGAAGCATCCTTCCTAATGAGGACGCTTCAGGTCACATCCTTATTTTTCCCTCTTCCCTGAACTTCAGTTTCTGTTTTGTTCGCCNTTCCCTCTTCCCTGAACTTCAGTTTCTGTTTTGTTCGCCCCACACAAAATTAATGGTCATACCATAAACCGCAGGCAAGAGGCAGCAAAAGCAGGAAACCTGTCCTAGCACAGAAGTAATGGCACTGTCCATAAGGTATTACAAATTTCTCAAATTAACTATTCACACGTTATACTAGCTTTTAATTATTCAAATACATGACGAACTGCAGAAAGCGCTACATTCATAAGATACTACATGAAAAAAACTGGCTGCAATTATGTCAGTATTGTTGTGTTTATTTGCATATGCACACCAATAATAATTAAAAATTAAGTAAGGCAATACTTTCTTGGGACTGGTGAAACTAAAATATGAGATCACATTTACCTGAGAAACAAGAGTGCGGCCCCTACTCACAGTCTGAATTGGAATGACTATTGGAAGCCAGACAGAGGTTTTGTTCAGTAGGTTGCTTTACTTAAAGGATGTTATAATGATCCTTATTTACTCTATAAAGTAATTATCATGGATCATTATCAACCCTTAAGAGAAGCAGAACATTATCAGCTGTTTAAGTGTGACACACTGTGGAGACTGAGACCCTTCCCATTCACTTGGTTGAAACAACTAGAGATCATTTTTGAGGGAATACACTCATTCCTTAGAAAACGTCATAAATTACAGAATGTAAATCTGATTAAAAATGCTGAATGAAAACTCCATTGCTAAAAATAGTCACAGAAACTTCACTCATTAAAAAAGCCAGAAACTTATTTCAAAATATATGTTCTATCTCACCAT
>VXAK01015772.1:0-74379 GCA_013399435.1 Arenaria interpres
TTGTCTTTGCCGTGCCCATCAGTTGTTGAATCTAGAATTAATGTTTCTGATTTTATCCTATTTCTGTCTATATGAAGCATCTAGATACTGCGGTGATTAAGAGGCTTATAAATACTTCACTGGGGACGTTGATAGCACAACAGAATAGAATCTTGAGGAGAATTTAAAAAAAAGAATTCTGTTTCTTAGTGGAAACAGCAGGTGAGTTCAGTGTCTCTCATTGCTGAAAAAAAGAAGAAGTGAAGACAGGGAAAGTTCAAGATGAGAAATTACAGGGTAGTGAATACAAAGTGATAAATCAACCCTTACAGGATTATAGCTACTTCCTTAGGAAAGAAATCTATGTTAACCCATACAGGGAATCCAGTGTCAAGGGACTGGAGGGTCAGAAACAGGTCAGAGATACATCACCATCTTTAATAATCTTGTATAATGGTAATGACAGCAGGAAGAGGTTGTCTGAGAAGTAGGGAAAGATTCAAACCCTTTGTAGGCAATTGTAAATTTGTTAAACTTTGAATGGAATTTTTTGAGTTTCAGATTTAGAAATACAAAATAAAAAATATGTTGGTGGCCTGATTATGTTAATGGAGTAAGTGATGACCTTGGACCAGAAAGCAGAGCAATATAAGACTGTCACATGGTGGTTCTTTTTGTTTTTCCTCTGAAGTGAAAAAACATGAAATAAGGCTTACTTTAGGATAGGACTAAAATAACTTAAAATTAGGAGGGGACAGGGGAGAGACCACATCAGTAGCTTATTCTGGGCCAAAATCAGAATATTATTTAAGAAAAATGTTATTAAAAACGAAGGAGGAGAAAAGTACAGCCTTATTCTCTGTGAGCATTTAGTGCTAATGGTAGAGTATTACTAATGGGGTACTGCCAGACATTTGAAGAACTCCACATCTATAACAATACATGGACCATTTTGTTTTGCAGGTTTATGTGTTTAAAGCACCTGAGAAGCTCTATTAGATACTGATAGGATTCAGAATTTGAAGCCTAAAGGGAATTGAAAATGATAATATAAAATTTTTTAGGCACAGTTAGGTAAGTATTTCAGAATGCTGTGAAACTAGGAATTTTCTGACCTGGCGTGAATGTCCTTCAAGGAAGGCAAATGCTAGCTTTAGAACAATAGCAAGGTACAACTTAAATCAAAGGAGAAAAAGCATTAATATTTTATGGAAGACTTTGAATGATTACTTAAATGATGATAACCCAATGAGTTTCCAGCTCACAATCTAGGTTATGTTATGTACCGAAGATTTTACGAGTTTTCCAAATGTGTTATTTGTTATCACTGTTTATCCTCAGATTCATATCCTGTGTGGGCTGCGGAAAATCGGTCAATTAGTAGTGGTAGGTGGGTAGATGTCTCGGGGATTAAGGCACTTGGATATCTATTTGTTAATCATGCAAATAAATGAAGAAAGGCAGATGCCAGGATCTGTTGTTACCTAGATACCAGGGAGTCTGACTCAGAAGCTTTTGATCTTTTATCACTTATATAGAAGTTTTTCCTCTCAGTCTGAAAATAACTGCTTTTCACTTTTAATACATTATTGGATGTTTTTTTCTGATAAGAATTAAAGGAAAGAGTAACTTCTATTATTTGTGCACATATATGACTGCTCAAATCATATTTTAAAAGCTGGGATATTTGGAGTTTCCCGGTTCTTACGCTGTTTTTAAGTCCCTGCTTAAAATTGGATTTTTGTCAAACAAGAATAAACTTAAGTAAAACCTTTATGTATATTTGTCCAACATCACATTGTTAAACTTGATTCTTCCATGAAAAGAGCACTGTAATCTACTCACTTTAAGCAATGTTGAACTGAACCTTAAACAAAACTTATTTTTCTGTTAAAATTGCCTTCCCTTTTAGCCATTTAACCATAAAAAAAATAAATTAATTGCCATGCTTGTTAGCAATCTGCCTGCAACCTGCCAGTCTTCTTCTTTTCTACCCAGCCTAGAGCTGTAACAGTGAAGTTGTCTTTCCCAATAAGTCGAAATATTTTTAATGACAAAAACCTGATAATTTTCGTTTTTCTTAGTAGGAGAGTCCATAAGATTTACCTTCATTTTGTACACATCAAGAGCATAAAACATACATGATCAGTTTCCTAATCTGTGAGATTACTCAAAAGTTGTGTTCTCTGATCCTTCTGGGAACACGTAGGGAATGCCTTAGCTACTGTTATAGAGGGGAACCTAAAACATCATGAATATACTTTTTAGAATTCTTCTCTTTGATTGGCAGCCTTTCTTTAAGAAGTGTAACTCATCACTGGGCTAAACTTGTAGGAGCGCATCCCGTTTAAGTTCAAAGCAGTACAAAGCTAATAAAATTCAGAATGAGTATGGGGAGGCTGAGCTGCGTGTGAGTGTGGGGGGTGTCTGTGGGCTTGGTTTTGTTTTTTAACAAAGGTACTGTTCAGCGGTTGGACCAGTGCTGCTTTCTCTGTTCAGTTCCTGTGAAATACTGGACGGGATCTGGATGCAGATAATAGCTTTGTGCTTTCAGCCAGGCTTGATTTCGAATGCTTAACAGAAGGTACCAGATATTTACAATGAAGTCTTCTGTGTTTTCTTACCCAACCGATGAGTCGGGTTTTTTTATAAATGAATGAAGGTTTATCAGAAGTAAACAGAGTGCAGACCCAGAATTATATGGGTTTGTTTAATATTGCCTATATGACTGATACTAACTTTGATAATAGAGCTCTTGCAAATGACTCAAATACAGACTTGTAGTTTGCTTTATGTAAAAATGGTAATTAACATTTTAGAGAAATTGGTTTTCCTTATTTTTTATGCTGTCTTCTGTTCTTTCTCCCAAAATGAAGAATAGTGGAGGGATGTTTCTGTTTGAAAAGATAGTCTTCAACAGATTATCTAAACGCTTCTGTAAAACTTTGAAATATGAGATCATTATCTTTCTGGAGGTGAATTTTTGCGTGTGTGTGGCAGCAGGCAAGAAACAATGTAGTATTTGAAAAGCAGGAGAAAATGTCTCTGAAAAGCAGGGAGAAATCAAGGATAATATAAAGTTATTCACAGTTCTATATTAAAACATAATTAAATATTAAAAAAGCAATCTTGTTGCAGTATGATAAAGCAAGTAGTGAAGACATTGGGATTTTAATGATGACGTGGCCTATAATGCAAAAAGTAACTGGCAGAGAATTTTTTTATCACTAATGTATATTAATTACTGTGTAACTGTATACTTACATTTTTCATGCAGCTTAGGGCAGTTAAATACTTATATCTTTAATGTGAATATTTTTGTTTGAGCAGAACAATATAGCTCTTTGGGCAATTTTTACGCTACGGAATATGCTGGAATCACTGAAAACCCTTGTATGTTATTCGGAAAGCATTTAACAACAAATTTGGCTTGAAAACATTTGTTGGGTTTCAGTCTCATGCAAATGAAAGAATGCATTTATAGAGCTCTCAAGAATCATGAATTTAATAGAAATATCCAGAATTTTTTTTTTTTGGAAAGCCAGTATAATAATGCCTTCAGTGAGATCTTAGGGGAACTAGTGTGTTAGTCAACAGGCCTTTCTTTATCATTCCTTGCTTCCCAAATCTGAAAGATGCTCAGCGTCCTTCAATTCCAAGGCTGAATGGTGAGGTGCCATCATTGTTATTGTATTCCAACACCATATATTATGCACACTTGTGATATCCTACCTATTTAGCTTTATTTAATTATCCACTTGTTTACAATATATATTCCCCCTATTATCTTAAAGGATTATTCTTTTACATTTCCGCTACCCTATACAATGTGGGGCTTTTTGGAGTTTCTGTGGGGTTCTATGGCTGCCCTGGATGATTTTTTAAAAGCTCATTTGAGAGTCCTGTTGCACATTTAAATTATGCTAAGATACTGCTTTTGAAGTACACAACCATAATGATTTTGTGAAGATGTTCTCGTTAACAAAAAGTGAAACTCACTGCATTTTGAGTATCTTAGATAGGGCTTAAATAGTCCCTTAATTGTTATATGTCTGGTAATAGTGCCATGTAGAAATGTACCTGCAGAAGAGTGCCAAACCTATTTAGTTGCTAATTGCGGAGCATTCTTGTCAAACAGCTTTTCGTATTCCAACGTTTTATTTCTTTTGGCACACATAAGCCTTTCTGATTTGACATCTGGTTTCCTGTCAGTTCTTTTGGGTAGTAGGTGCGTACTTTTAATATGGAATTACTGTGTTGAGTTAGCCCTCTTGTTAACTTAAGCCCTATGAACTGCATTTCTGTAGTGTGTCATATCTTGCAGTCTTTTGTAATGTTTATTTGGAAAGCAGAGTATTTATAGCTATCTGTGACTAATCTTCCAATTTCCAGAAGTCCCTAACCTTCAGACTACTACTTTCTATCCAGGCTTGGAAAGAGAGCGGTATGCAAAATGAGAGGATAGGAATGAGCCTGCAAATACTTGTTGTTTGTTGTTTTCAATTTAGATTTCCTTATTTACGCCAGTTACTGCTCTAAAACATACAGGAGGTCCAGTATATGTTCAAAATCATCAAGTAAGTGCACAAGTATGGTACAGTGGTATTATGTAATAGCCTAGTTATGTGGCTTTTCGTACAGAATTAAGGTGGGAGACAAAGTTTTGTACTTCATGAAGTACATTTCATAAAGAAGCGTTGGGATCCTGTACTCCCTGCTGGGGAGTTTTGCCTGAATTATGAGTAAAGAATTTGGCCCAAGTAGAATACACGGGGAAATGGTTGGAGACATTAACAATTTCATGTTATTTAGTGTGAAGTGAGAAATACTCCATAATTACTGACAGGTGGTCTAGAATTGGACACTGAAATTGCCTACGTAATTGTAGATTGATGATATTTTTTGTGTACCCATTTTGAATTTAACATCAATACACTAGTCATCACATAATTATATATAAAGAGACTTTGTAAGATACCTGTTATTTCCTGAGGATCCATTACAGTCCATCAGACAAAATATCAGTTCTGGTTTTTAAACTATGTATTAAAAGGATTTTCAAAATAAGGGTTATTTACCCAATAGACTGTAAAGATTTCTTTGGAATCACTGTAAATAGATGTTCTGCTCCTGGTAGGGAATTCTGAAATGGCGTATTGTGAGCTGCAATGAGTTGTTCCCATGTAAGAAAAAGGCAATATCCTTGGCGTTGGGGAAGCTTCAGTTAATTCAGGATTTATCTTGATTTATATCAATAATCTACAATACAGAGCACTTGCAGCCAGATCACAATCCTGCACGTGAACAGTTTCACTAAATGCAGGGGAAGGAAATTTCCTGGAAGTTAACCAGAAAGGTCCAACAAAAGACCGGGGCATATCATCTCAGAAGGTCTTCAAGGCTGACTTTCAAATCTCAGACTAGCAGCTATACAGGTACCTTCTGTAGTTTTTGGAGATCACATATGCACTTGCGAGCAGTTCAGAATGGATAAATTAGGCAGACTCCTGTTTTAAATTGCCTCTTGGGGAAACCTCCCTTTCTGCTTTGACTGTAGGGACAATCCACAGAATCATGTCCCTGTACTATATTTGGCTTGATAATATTTGTGGTCATCTTGCAAGATACAATGCATGTTACTTAGAGGTACAAGAGTTGATATCTTTGTAGGTATATTAAAGGTCTTAGTTTTGTAGGTATACTACATATTCTTAAAAATTGCATTTTCAAAATAATTACGTTCTTTTTCTCTTGATGACAGATAGTAAATGCATAATCTATGGATATGGGTGATGATTTGCAAAATTCCTTCATTAAAAAGCGAGACTCTTTTTGTTTCAGTGTCACCAGAAATGCTAAGGCAAATTATGCCTCAAGGAGGAAAGTAACTGACACATTACTTTGTATTTTCCAGGTGCCTTAAGGGAGTTAATACTTACCTTTCTAATTGTTGCAAGCAGAATTTGCACTGAACTTTTAACTGTTTTTAATGTCTTTAATGCTCATCATTAGAATCATTGTTCTTGGAAGTCCATGAGTACATAACCCACTTCTGCCCTTAGCATGGTGGCAGAAATTATGGCTGGAGTGTATTCCATAGTTCCAAGTCCAGGATTGGACTAAGTCATGTCATCCTGCCCCCCAACACTGGAGCTTACTTGTGACTCTGTCTTAGAATTTGGACTTTGTAAGCTTGCTGTGGTGGAAGTTTTCTAAATACCTAGTTAGGGGACACATTTATTTCTCTGGCTTGAGTTTGATGGATCCAGTTTCAGTCGTACTAGCTTTACATTGATACATTTTATTAGCAATCAAAGTTAGGTAGAAATTATTTCTCACATCTTAAAAAACCGTATAGACACATTCCTACAATAGACAAGCAATGAATATTTTTCCAGATTTGGTGTTTTTTTTTTTTTAAAAAAAAAAGGACTGAGTTTTTGGAGCAAGTGAGCCTGCAGTGATTGAACTATGAAGAATCTGTCCTTTGACTCTGAGATTTGGTCTTCTAAAAGCTTGCTGCATCTTTGAAAATGTTAATAGAGAATGTATAATTAATTTCCCAGCACTACAGAAATCTTAGTTAATGCGTCACAACAATACTGTCTTTTTTCTCAAATATATGCTTTCTCACTGACGTAAGTGGGTTTTACAAATACTGATTTTTTTGTTGATTATTTGCCCTGGTGGCACATTGCAACCAAAACAATCTTGGCTGTTTTACAAATATATAGGGGCAGATAGTGTCATTCATGCAGCAAAGCAACCCTGGTGGCTTATAGATGGGGTGGTACAGATCCTTTGTGCCCTACAAGAATGGTAAGGGATCTTGTGCCTCAGGTAGTCTTGGCCTCTTCCTTGTACTGTGCTGTCTGCTACCATCCTGAGAGAGAGCCAGAGCTCTTTCATCTGCATCCCTGGGGAAATGGGGACAGGTATTGGAAAAGAATCCTACAGAGGTTTGTATGGCAGGAGAGACCGTGTGCAAGTGCCCCTGTGCTGAGGCAAATAATACTTATGCTGAAGTACTCAAAGTGAAGAGCAGAGTATGTCCCACTTAAATCAGTAGCTTGTGGACTGATGATCATCAAAATAAACGTCAACTAGAAAAGTTTTTCCAGAGTTTGTAACAAATCAAAGAATAACTGATGAAAAATTGGTGTCAAAGTCATAGAACATATTACTGGATATGGCATCCTCTCTTTTATATGTGGTAATTTTATTCCTTGAATGAATTGGAAAAGACTGTGTTTTAACTTTAATGAGTCGGTATGAAGTCGAAATAACTTGCCAACACATTCATGCGTTTCAGTTGTTTTTTTACACTGCATTTTACATGAGGGGAAATTGCAAATAGTAAATGTCAAGGATTCACTTGGGGCATTACAATTTCAGAGGCATGAAGCTAATACATATTTGTCTCATTACTGTCACCAGATTAAAGTTAGTCCATGGATGGCAAGAGCTCATAACTCATAGGAGACGTAGTTACAAATGACCTGTGGGAGGTCACAGATATCACAACTTCCTAAATTCATATTACAAATGTGTCATTAATAAGAAATGAGGGAGATGTTGTTCATCATCTTTCAAAATGCTGTTTTTCACTGAAAAAGGGGTGAAAGGTTTTTTTATTTCCAAGTCTCAATTCATCACATCTTTGTAGATTATAGTGTATGGGAGTAGGAAGGCAATGCAATCCTTCTGGATATTTACTTAAGTCGTCTGTGATCTTTTATATTACTACAACTAACCCATTCTGCTGTATAATTTACCTGTTGATATTTTGCTTAAGTATCTGTAGAGCACTGAGGGCCAATGAGTATTATATGGGAGCTTTTAAATGTGATTTGTATGCAGAGATTTTTATCCTCTTCCTTGTGGTCACTCCCATTGACGTCTTGAATGTAGAACTCACTGTAGTAATTCGCAGAGGGTACATCTCAGCAACACAGTATGTGTGTGTTGCTACGGTGTTGACTTAAGTTAGCACAGAGGGACCGAAAAGGATTCTTAATGACAGAATGAGATGGAGTTCTGTGTCTGAAATCAACTGGATATATCTTTAACTGAATTCACCCAGTCTTTCACATAGTTGTTGAAGGATGTTAAACGTTTTGTATGTTTAGGGTAGCCAATTAGATGTAGAAAAATATAATGAAGCTATGTTTGCTTTGCCTATTAAAACAATGTGGGGGTTGGACTTTTTTTGATTACACTAGAGTAATGTGTTCTAGATAACCACCTACTTACGAGGATGCTTAGAAGTTATAATTTAGCATGTACGTTTGCACACTTTAGCTGGTTGCCTGCCTTATGAGTGGTGAGAGCTACAGTTAATGTATTAAATCATTTGTCTGACAACTGCATTGTCTTTCTCTGTAATTCTAGGTGCAATTTCAGGTGTCAGCTTTGATTCATAAAGCCACACATGGCTTGATTCATAAAGCCATAGATGGGTATCAGATAGACTGCTTCTCTTCCTGTTTATAAGAAAGGTGTGACACCAGGGTATTGATTCACATCTTCAGTCACCTGGCGTGCAAAGGATTGCAAAAGGTTTTAAAAGTGATGCTTGATGGTAGAGTCTGTAATAAGTATATAAATAAATAGCATTCACTATCAGCGTAATGGATATCAGCCAAGTGGTTTAGCTCATTATTTTAAAGCTTGTTTTCTTCTCTGTGTCTGACTGGAGTGAATCCCAGCAGTTCAAGGAATCATAGAAGGTACTAAATGAGAAGCTGCTGAGGACTGAAAAATACTTTGTGCACTGTTCCAGCATAGTATGTGGGATTTTTCCTCTCTGATAACATAGTCCAAAAGCATGTCTCAATGTGAGGTGTTTATATAAGAAAGAAGTAACAATGATTAGAAAGATTTGGAAGTGAATTTTATAGTTCTGTAAAGCAGTTGTTAAAAGCCAAGCCCTGCAGAAATCTCACTGCATACACAGAGATTTACTCCAGACAGAGTACTGAAATACTTGAAATGGCATTTCTGTCCATTTACCAGGTTTCCAGAAAAATGACGAAAAAAAGAGAGGGAGCTTGGAAAAAAGCATCACTGAGAATTGGCAAGTACAAAGTGCATTAAGAATAATTGGAGAAAACTAAGAATATATTCTTTCTGAGTACTGACTGAATTCTGAGATTGTAGGTTGTCAAGTTATGCAAATAGATTCATTTCTTTAAGGTAAAAGGTCGTTTTTAGGTTACTTTACATATGTGATCATTGTACTTCTTGGCAATAGAAAGTTTGTATTGGTTCGACTAAGTTCCTTATATCTGGGAAAAAAGAAAACATGCATGTTTTCAGGAGGACGAGGAGGTTCTGTGGAGGTAGAGGCCACCCACAGGAGGGAAGAGAAGCTGACCTTCTAAGGGCAAATTGTGCCTGATCAACCTGGTAGCTTTCTGTTACGAGTTTACTTGCTCTTGTGATATTTATCCTGGCTTCACTAAGACTTCTGATGAGGCGTATTCTTATAGCCAAGATGGTTAGATGTGGTTTGGTGGGATGTAGAATATTGGCTGGACTTGTGAATGCAAAGTTGGCGGCTGGTTATTAACAGCATCATCTTGCAACAGTAGGGCCAGTGCTGTTCAAAGTCTTTATTACTAGCTTGGATGATGGGAATGAATGGGATGCTCTCTGCAAGTTTGTGAGCGATACCAAATCCAGGCTAGTAGTTACATTTCAGACCAGTGCTACTATTCTTAACAAACTGAAGACGTGGTGTGACAGAAACCTCATGAACTTCAGCAACATCAAATGCTAACTACTGCATCTGTGGTAGAGCAGCCCCACACAACAGCTGAGGCTGGCTACCAACAGGCTAGAAAGCAGCTTTGCAGAAAAGGATGTGCAGGGATATCCTGTTGGACAACTGGTTGAACATGAGTCAACCTTTGTGGCGAAGGCAGCCAATTGCATTCTGGGCCGTGTTAACATGAGGGTAGACAACATGGCAGGGAAATAGACCTGTGACTGCATCTGGAGTACTGTGTCCATTTTGGGGTTCCCCAGTACAAGAAAGACATGGACATAGTGGAGTAAGTTTGCAGGGGGCCTGGGAGCCACCTAATTGGAGGTGGTATCACATCACTTATCAGGAGAGGGTTGAGTACTGCGTCCATTCATTTATAGAGGTGTGGAGGGAGCCCTTTTGGTTAAACAAACAATGCCCCAAGCACCAAACAAAACCCCAAAGAAACCCCCAGAAATAATAAAAAACAAACAAACCATCACCAACATGTTCCACAACCAAACAAAAAACCCCACAAAAAACCTCCAAAACAAACCACCCCTCTTCACCCCACCCCTACACCCTCTGAAAACATTTTAAAATCATTAGTCTCAAGAATAGAGACTTGGAATGCTTACAGAGGAAAGAACAGGCTGCCCAGAGGGATTGTGGAGTCTCCTTGTCTGGAGATATTAAAATCCCACTTGGATGTGTTCCTGGCCAGCCTGCTCTGGGTGACTCTGCTTTCGCAGGGGGGGTTGGAGTAGATGATCTCTGAAGGCCCCTTCCAACTGCTACCATTCTGTGAATCTGTAATTTCCATTACAAAAGTTTTTAGTGTCATTTGAATCTTTTTAAACTAGAGCACTTTTTTTCCTTACAGATGGGAAAGAAGACCTTTAAAACATGCCTTATTACTATGATAACATATTGTAACTCTTTCTGTGTACGTTACAGTCAAGGGATTTTGTAGAATATAAATTTCTTTCAGTCAGTTCATTTCTATGAATTGGTTTGCTTTTTAAATTATGTCTGAGTTATACTGATGGGTAACTCATACCAGATTGGAGCGTCTTGATTTTTATTTTTTTTAATTTTTTTTTTTTCAAATAGAAAAAGGGTACTTGACTGAGTCTACTGATCTAACCATTTTGATTAAAGAAAAAGTTCAGATTTGTGCAAACATAAAACTGGTAAGAACAAATTCCGTGTACCTTTAAAAAAACAAACAAACCCACCCTGAGAAGTAGTAAACTATTCCTAAATGGCAGAAATCCAAAACAAGATCAGACTTACAAAACGCTTGCATTCCCGGGCCTGGGTTAAATATATTTGCGTATTTGATGGCAAAGTGAGTTGGCTCCTTTATACCTTCAGTTATGGCCTTTTGTGACAGAAGGGAGAAATAGATTAGAATTTCTTAGAATAGTTGGGAAAACAAAATTTTATTTTATAAAATAAGGAACCAAATATAAGCATGTACATTTGCTGGGTTTTCCAGCCTTGGAGGTTGTTTGTGTATGTGTGTCAAATGGAATTTGGTAAATTTCCTTGCAAAACTGAAACAACGCTAATTCCATTTTAAATTCCTGGTAATGAACATAATTCTTAATAATAATTCTTAGTAATACAGGTGTAAGTGAAACCTCCTATATCAGATAACAAATATGTAACAGAGTTATGTTAACTGTGAGGGTTTCAGATTATGAGAAGGAACGTGGGTGTCAGCCTCTTTAGACTGAAAACGGGAATAGGAAGGTGGTAGTCTCTATAAGTAGGTAACAGTCTTTCACTTATCCCACTAATAGTATTGTAGTTCTTTGTGATCTCTGTAACCTGTTTTTTTTTTATATTCTGGTAGGGATGTCAAAGCCTATTACAAGGTAGGAATCTAAAATTCCCAGTATTCTAGAACTCAGTAGAACCTGTGATTTTAAGATGTGAAGTGAAATATGAGTGCTTTCCCAATTTTTTTTCTATAAAAATCTAAAATAAAACCTTTTGTTGGTTTATTTTTCACAATTCATTGCACTTAACAGATTAATGAACACTGTGTCAGTTGTGTTTGTGGAGAGGGTAAAACTCATTTTGGAATCCTGGGATTCAGAAGCAATTTGTCTCTTACTTCAGTCTTTCCCTAAAAGCTTTAAGGGGCCTGTAAATACCTTCAGTTTTTCTCAGATCATGCTTCTTCCTGATTTTCCCAGTGCACTGGGAAAGGATAACTTGTACTGGAGAAAACAAAACTGTCAAATCTTCCTTTTCCAGTAGTAGTCAAATGGATTGATTCAGTCTTGAGGGAGCTGTGAAGAAGCATGGTCATTTCCATGACTACTCCCTCATAAATACAGTCAGCATACAGAGCTTATAGAAAAAAGGCTATCAGTACGAAGTCAATCCAATTTATTTATTTATTAAGAATGTGGAAACAGTACAAGGATGTCCCGAGTTGATTCAATGTTATTCTTGAGTTCTCTAAGCAGGAATCATACTGTGGAACTGGAGAGATCTTGATCCATCGCCAAGTACTCCAGCTATTCCTGATTATTGCATTGAGATTGAACTAATGAAAAATGTTTTGCCAGACTGTATCAAAGTGCTGGTATTACCTGCTATGGTAAGATACTAATTTTGAGAAAGGCGGCCTTCTATTCTATGTTCCTGTAGGTTTTGTAAAATCTTATACCTCACAGAAAAGACAAAGATAAATGACCCAACACCTGATAAAATACAGCTGTCAAGTAGAAAGTTGAATGTCATCTGTTCTCTAATTAATTCTTTCTTCTTCTTTTGTAATGTTGTTTCCTAATGAAAGCTTGAACAGAGGATCAGTCATGTTACTTTTTTTCAGGAAGAGAATGTAGTAAAATAGCTGTAGACTAATAATATGTGAAATACCGTATAAAGAAACGAGTTACATAGCCAGAAAATTAGTCTAGGATTTTCTCCTCTCATGTTGTCTGTCTACTGACTATGTACCATTACTAGGAGACATAGTGGCCTATTTCCTACTTCAGGTGCACAGTTAAAAATAGCTTTCTTATCTGATAATTTTGGTAAGTGAAATGCACTGTTCTTTCCAACTATCAGTTATTTGACTCATTTATTTTTGGGTGATATGCAAATGTATCCCTATGATGCCTTTTAGGAAATTGTTTTCCCACCTAACAGGTAATTTCAATCAAACACACACGCGCCACATACACTGTACTACTCCTGCCAGTATTGCGTGTATCTTGAATACTCCTGAGTATTTTTCATTGTTGAGGAAAGACACCATTGGCCAATTCTATTTTATTGAGTCGTCTTGTTATAACAGTGGATTCAGACTGATGAGTCACTATTCATTTCATTTGAAGGTTTGTGTGTATTTTTTTTTTTTTTTTTGCCATGGTACCTGTCAGCTAAAAATAGCTCTCTTGCAGAAATGACAGAGGACATTTTATGAAGAAATAATAAAATCTACTGCTGTGAACATGTCGCTTCAGGCAAAAACAGTTGCTTATGCTGGCTGGAATGTTACTCTGATGTCTTTAAATAATTTCATTAGTCAATAAGATATGGTTTAATTATTTAAGTGACAAAAAAAGATGAGCTTTTGGTATTTACATCTACCCACTGTTTACTCTTCTTAGAATATTTCTTTATATTAGAGCTGCAAGCACTTGCAAAACCCCATCTGGCTGGCAAAGTATCTTTTTGTTTACAAAAACAGAAGCTTTTAGCCACTGCAAGCTCTTGAATGTTTCCTGCTGGGATCCCAAGCTAACATTTTTTGCCAGCAGGCACCACTTCCAGCTCGTGGGAACCTGCTGTCACCAAAAGAGGTTTTCCCTCTTGTCTTTCCTCTTTATTGCAGCATCTGAGGTGACCAATCCTTAGGAGAACCCCAGTTTTTGTCTTTCTGAAAAAGCAGTCTGGTATGCACTTGTACGCGTTTTCTGCTTGGACTAGTTTGTTTCAGCCCTTTGGTATCACCCCTCTCCTTATCCAGCAAACACCAATTTCTCTTCGGAGGAATTTCATCAGCTCACTATCAGTTCAGAGACTCTGTCTTAGAGCATGAGCTCAAATAACTTTTACAACTTGTCTGTCTATCAGCACAATATACTTGGGTGGCTGCATGGTAATCTCAGCTCAATTTATTTACGGAAGCTATGTGCAGTAGGCAGAGTATATAAGTGAGCTTGTTTGCGGGAATTACAGTCTTTGCCTGTTTTAGTGAGCCAGTTGAGCTGCTACATAATGATGCTTACACTTCCCTGTTGAGCAAAAAGTTGAAATGGTAGAGACTTTGGGAGATGGGAGGGGGAAGAGGAAGTGCTATGGCAAATTGACCATGAACAAAACAAATTTACTAGTTTCTCCTGGGTTTTTGATTATCCTAAAATCTGTCAGAAAATTGAATTGCTTTTTTGCTACCCAAATTATTCTCTGTTATTGGGATGCTTGCCAGACTGTTTTTTTCCTTTTTTTTCTTTCTTGAAATAAAAGGTTAACTGAGGTAGAAACTGCAGATTTTGAAAATGGCAATGTATGCCTCAGTTACACTGAGTGCATGAAGAGAAAATTATGAGAAGGCATTATTTCGCATTTTCATTACCATCTTGATCTTACATCTCTTAATTTAGTCTTTATTGCACGAGGAAGATAACAACAACAGCGTGATTTTACACGTGATAGTTTCTCAAGGAAAGCAATGAAAGCACCATTTATTAAATAATTTAAGAGGACTAGAAAAAGACCTTGATAGTATTATGGAAAGGACTAATTTGGATTGGGTAGAATAACTTGGTAAGTCTCGTAAGTGGAATATTTCATAATCTTTATTTTTACCTTTTTTTCAGACCGTATTTGTCTCTCCTTTAAAACCAAACTTACCTTTGACTTGTGTGGAATCAATGTTAGAAAAATACTGCATTCTTTGGAATCTTTCTGCAAATTCCAGTAATTCCAACATCTCTGTAGCACTCCCATCTGCAGCAAAGTAAATTCAGGAGGTAACAAACTTGCTCCTTGAAATTTCCTCAGAACACTGAGACAGTTTTTCCACTGCAAAGAAACTTGTAAATGGTGTGTGATCTGAGGCTTATTTTAGGGCAGTGGAATACATCTTTTTCAAGAATATGGCAGTCAGTGTAGAATTGTAGAAAAATATTTCAGAAGTTTGAACTGATACAACAGTGCGTGAATAACATTATTTCAGGGGAAATATATGTTGCTATCATTATGTGGTACAATCCATCCATTTGTTTTCCTTGTATTGCATGTACACTCCCACTTTTGTAACTCCTCTGGCATTTCGAATGAGAACAGCAAGTTTTTGATAGTCGCCTGCAGGATGAGCTTACTTGAAGCAGAAGGTTTTTTTCCTTTTACCTTTAGGTGTCCTGAAGTACAAGTGTGCTATATTACGGTAGTGGCACTGTAACTTTTTTGGACTGGGATATGAGTAGTCCAGCATTCCACAGGCTTAAGCAGTTACTCCAGATGTATAGGTAGGGTAGTTTTGCCTTGGACAAGGACAGTTACTCAGATCTCTTGATGAAAAATAGCAGTTAATGAATTGCTGTCTTTTCTCAGGAAGATGCCAAAACATTCTGTGTATTAAATATAAAAGTAGCTTGCTTCTGGTATGGAGATTGAGGCTTTCAGACAGAAAACTGAATTTATCCTAGTGCTGAGCACTTTTTTATAATGATGACAAATGTAAGTTTGATTTCTTTCAGGCGTGTTGAGCTGTTATCCTAGTGACTTGGAATTGGAACACATCTCTGTAATAATACTTTTCCTTGACTTAGTGGTAGTGTTTGAAAGCATCGGTCATGAAATAGTATTACCCTGAACACTCTGGAAGAAACAGACTATGTAGCACTAGCTGGACAATTCGTCTCTTCCTACCAATGCAGAATTACAGGTTGCTTAAATAGCCTTGTTCCTGGAACAAGTTACTTATTGAAGAGCAGTTAGCTCAAATTTAAACATAACTGTCACTTTGAGGGGGGGAGCTACAGGTGCTGTGAACAAACTTTTAATCAAATGCATTAAGTAATGAAAATCTCGGTAACATCTATACTCTGAATATGTCACTGAGAATTCAGATAGTTTCGCAGTCTTCAAATAATTGTACTCTTTCCCATTAAATCGGAGAATTTCCTTTCTGTTGTATTCCTATACATAGATCATGTAAAAGCAAGAAGTTACCAGCATTCACCCAGCAGTACATTTAATTTAGTAATTGATTATTTCTTTATTTATGAGTAAGTAATACTGGAATTCAGGTAATTTCTTCTGGATCTGGCTATATTGATGACTCAAATAGGTAATATTGCTGTTCTACTGTTTTCCTGATAGAACACAGTCTGGTCTCTTTAGATTCACCCTCTAGATAACTTCCATCTTTCTGAAAAGCAGGAATTTGCATAGTTCCTGAAGATTTAAAAATAATTATTGCATTCATATACTCTGCCACTGTCAGATAGGGGATCATTACAACTAAGCTTTTCTTCCATACTGCGTATAGAGAAGATTGAACTAATTCCTTGTAGTTCTCTCTGTTTCTCTTTTTTGAAAAGCTGTGGCAAGAGGAAGCATGATTTCATCTTCTGATTATCTGTGGTCATCCCTATGAGATTAAAAGGGCATTGCATAATAAAGTAACTGCAATAGAGCTGTTTCTCTTTTTTTGCTTCTACTTTGAATAAGCTGGTACTTCAAAGGATACACCATCTGCATCATTTCAGAGACACTTGCTTCAAAGCTTGCCACGTTTAACAAAAAGGCAAGTGGTAAAGACTTTTCAACACCACTTTCAGTTCTAAAAGGGGAGGAAAAAGCCCAACAACAATCTACTGGTGGATTGGATAGATATTTTAGTGGAATCATGAAGCGTGCAGTACAGTGGTATTTTTTAATACTATATCAGTAAAGAAGATACGTGGTTTCATCTTCATGTCCAACAGATCATTTCTTTGATCTGTTTTCTAGGTAAATTCTTTGTACAGAAGCAAAGCATTATCAAGGAAAAGGTTTCTTCTGAAAAACTATAGATGATGTTGAAATATTAAAAATAATTAAAAAAAAAACAGGTTGCCCAGAGAAGTTGTAGGTGTCCTGTCCCTGGAGGTGTCCAAGACCAAGCTGGATGGGCTTTGACCAACGTGGTCTAGTGGGACGTGACCCTGCCCATGGCAGGGGTGTTGGAACTAGATGATCTTTCATCTGAACTAAACCATTCTATAATTCTATACGCGTTTAACTTCAGACTTTTCTTCCTGATCCATGAGCTGCAGTTGATAGAACTCTGTGTGGTTTTATGCCTAGCTCAAAAGAGTTGAGGCTCATGATTTTAATTGTCATTTTCTCGCTGATAGCACTCAGCCCTGATTCTGTGCAGGGCACATCACAAATGCAAGTACTTCGGTGTAGTCTTCGGTCCTGTGCCAAAGACTTGCTTTCTGTAGTTGATCTTCGTGAAGTCACTAACCCAAAATATCAATGAATTAGCCATGAAGCAAATTGTGTATGAGAGATACACTGTGTTTTGATGAAGGTGTCAGTAGGTCTGTTTGGGATATGCTTAAATGTATCTTTCATTATTCATGATGAGTAATCACATGGTATAGTGGTTTGTACTTTACTTCTAGATTATGTAGTACAATACTGCTGTGTTGAGGATACAAGTGTGATTGTTTTCTTCCAGCAGATTTGGCATAATGCTATTTACCTAGTGGCTCCAACAGCAATGTTCAGTTTATTATTGTCTGGCTTTTTGTGTTACATGTAGTGGATCTTCCCATCTTTTTAAGATTTATGGAGGAGAGTTTTCTGCTTCCTATATAGTCCAAATACAGCTGTTGGGGATAAATCAGCTTATTTACAGTCTTCTCGTGCAGTGTAATGTCATGCTTTTAATCTGATCCCACTAGTATCATGTGTTAGAAACACACTTCAAGAAAATTTGGTAATTGACTGGTACTCCCAAAACTGAGTTTTACTTGGATAACAGAAGTAAGAATTAAGTCAATTCATGGTGAGGATTCCTACAATGTTTCCTTGTTTCCTGAGATCACTGTATTTATTGGCATTTAGGAAAAATGATCCTAATTTTGGATAATTTTGTGTTTAATTTGGAGTTTGCCTGTCGTGGTTTAACCAGACGGAAACTAGGAACATGTAGCTGCTTATTTCCCATGCCCCATCCACGAAAGGTGGGGCGGGGGGAAGGGAGAACAGGAGGGGAAAGGAAAAAAAAACCTCATGGTTTGAGATGAAAATGGTTTAACAGAACAGTAACAGAAGAGGAAAATAATAATAATAAGGATGGTAAAAGAATATACAAAAGGTAGTAGTACAACAGAAGTAATTCTCAACATCTGAGGATAGATTGCCTGGCCTTTCCCAAGCAGTGATCGTAGATTCCTGCCCCTGGCCAACCCCCATTTATACACTGAGCATGGTATCTATGGTATGGGATAGTCCTTTGGCCAGCTTGTCCTGTTTATGCTTCCTCTCAGCTTCTGTGGGAGGGTGAAAAAGTCCTTGACTAAGGTAAACATCACTTAGCAACATCTAAACCAATATGTGTAGTCAACATTCTTTTTATACCAGCTGCCTCTAAAAGAAAATTAATTCTATCCCACCTGAAACTAGTACATTCTCTTAATACACCTTGCAAGTGACAAACACTCTTCTCATTGGAAAACGTGATTTTTGAAAAGTGGTGCTTTATGTGTATATACATTTTATCATCAAATTTTTAATAACTTTAAGCTTTATTACATTTAAAAGGGGCATGTGGTTTTTAACCACTTACAGGATTCAGCTTGCATCTCAGTTTAATTGTTTCCCAACTTCCACCATTTTTTTCCTCTAGATGTGAGAAAATTGAGTGGAGAAGTTGGACGAGGAGAGAGTGCAAATGAGGCTGATATAAGGAAAAAATACAGAATGAGTTTATAGAGAAAGGAATGCAGTTGCTGAGTTTGTGCATGTGAAATTTCTATAATGTAAATGTGTCATTCAGGAGGTGAATTCACTACTTTTCTTACATGGGTATTTTGGCAATCATGTCAAAAATTCTTAAAACCAAATATTCTGTGCTTTTTGACATTCTCTCTTAATGCTGTTTCCCCATGACTTTGCTATTCAATTCAGTATTTTTTATTGTCCTTTTAATTTGAAAGATCTTAATAGCATTTAGTCAGGATTTTTTACTGTACTTTAAGACAGTAAAGTATATAGTGTAGTAAAGGCTATAAATACCAATAAATTAATAAAATGTGCCTGATGGGCACTGGAAATTCCAGCGGGTTTTTCAGCACTCTTACCGTGCTTTCTTATAGCCCATATTTTTTAAGCTTGTGCAAGACAATCTTGCTAGATAATGTCAAGAGGTTTACTAAAGTCAAGATATGACATTTCCTGCTCTCCTCTGAGCTACCAGGTTTGTGTTGAAGGAAGTTAGATTGATCTGTCAAACAATTGGTTAGGTCTGGATAAACCCATGTTGGTTGTTACTCTCCAGGTGCTCACAAATAGTCAGTTTAATGTATTTGTTTCACAGGTTTGCCCAGGGCTGAAGCAAAACTGACCATTCTGTAATTCTGACTCATCTTTGCTTTCCCGGCCTTCTCTAACAAACCCTAATCTCTTCAAAGACAGGCAATATTTTTTAAACAAACATACAAACAAAAAGTCTCTCGAGGAAGGTCCCGAAGAACCACGTTAGGCATGCAATTTCTGTCAGGAATAAAAATTGAGAGGATGTTCTCTTAACAAACATAAACATCCAGCAGCATAAGTTTCCCAGTTGCATTTGCCATTTTGTAAATGCTTATGTATTGGCACAGAAAAATTGTTTCTGAATGTGTCATTTACTAAAAGGTGTATTTTCTTCTCAAGTTGATGTTAAAGACTGTAGAATGCTGAGAAGCTCTAGGAGGTCAGTGAAGACAGTCCAGGCTGTGGATTTCTGCAGCCGCTATGTAACTCCCTAAATGTTCTTGTTGATGGGAGTATACTCAAAGTGGGAAGAATTACTGTGCACAACTGTGATGTTCTAGATAGAGAATTGACTTGTCAATAAAGGGCTATAGGTTCTTAACAGTGGCTTAGCTCAAGCAAACTAAATACCTCCTTGGCTTAGTTTCAGTGAAGTTACAGCAGACAAAAAGTCAGTCTGCCCTAGTGTAGTGATGTGTCATCTACTTCCATACTTCAGAGCTTGTTGCACATTGTGCAAGACTTACAAGAGTGAGCATCACAAGAGACTTGAATACAATGAATAATACTGTTCTAAACAACTTGTTGCGTAGATCATGTTCAGTAGTATCATTCAGACAGAGGGAGGTATGTATGTGTTTTGTTTCTGATCATCAGCCTGTTCTTGAAAACTAATGTGCGTATGAAAGAAGTGCCAACTAGCAGACATGATCAGCAAGTAAGGGAAAATTGTGCTCAATGCCTGTTCTGAGATTTCAAAGGGTGCTTCAGTTGAACAGGAGTATAGTTAAAATCTTAAGAGCTCAGCATCTCTGCATGCATCAGTCTATACCATGTAGTCAAGAGTATTTGCCATTTGTGTTATGCTTCATTCATTTTCTACAAAATGGAAAATTTGGAGAATTAAAAGCAGTAGTCTGTTTCAATTATATGTTGAAATTCAGGAGAGCACTGACAATCCCTTGAATGGTTTTTGAGACATCACAGGAGAATCTGGTCAACTTAAAAGAATTCCAAAAGAAGTAAGGAGGGACAAGAGTCTGTACACCTCCTCTAATTTTTGTTCCCTGGAATTAGATAGAGTCTTGTGGAAGTGATGGAGGCATCTGTTCTGTCCCACTGTACTGCAAGTCACATTTGAGCAGGAGAGCTGAAATGCTGCCTACGATGTATGAAAATTAGTTTGTAAGATTATCACCTGTTAAAAACGTGGTTTGAAACCCACATGCATAAAATTCCATTGAGTCTACTAGACTTCTTCTGTCACTTGTGTTGGGGCTAGAATTTCAGGTGTAGAAACATCACTTTCTTATTCCAGAGAAAAATATTGTACCCTGTGACTATGATGTATATAGTTTTAAGGAGGTCTCATTTCTTTTAAAGTTAGTTGTGGCATGAAGAAAAACTCATGCTGTGCTTATTCTAAAGATGTCTTCTGTCTTAATTGTGTTCCATAATTATTTTAAGGAGCTTGGGTATTGTGTAAGAGATTACTTGGTTTGTTTCTCCACACACTTAAAAAAAAGTGCACAACTGATCCTCTTGTTGCCATTGTGAAATACGCAATTTTCTCTCTTGTAGGTGGTATTGTGTATTTGATTTCTTCCTTTGTATTAAACTTCTGTGTCTCTCCCCTGTAGAGCAGATGACCTCAAGTTCCCTTGAGGATGCTCTCTCAGTGTTTAAATTAAATCACGTGTGACACTGAAGTAAAATCCACACCAGAGACACTAAAATTGGTAGGGGGAAGAAGGACATAAATAGTGAAAACATGGAAAAAACCTGGAGAATAAATATCTTAGTTCTTACATAAAAAGTTGTAATTACTCGGTGGGTTGGAAGTTGCTGAATTTGTAGCACTAGAAATACTGAAAGAAATTAAACAAGGTCATCTTTGCGGTGATATCCATATCTTACCATAAATATCTCTTCCGTTTCATCTGAGAAACAATTCTGTGCTTTATCAGTGCAAGCACATCTTTTCAAAGCAAATCAAGGTTAAGAGTTTGCACTAGTTCGTCACAAGACACAGAATTACGTGATTTCAGATTACTGAAAACCCTATATTTCAAAAATAAATAAAAAATAATAATCTACAAACTTCAAAATTTCTTTGCTACCAAACTCAGGTCTACTCAAAATTAACTATATGTCTTAGATAAAAGAAGAAAATTAGTTGTGGAGGAAGATGTGTTCAAACTAGGCTGGAAAAGAGGCTACCAACCTGGAAGTAACTGCCGATACTTTCAGTTCTGCTCTTCTTAGGATGTGTAAACTTTGAGACTTTTGCAAGACCAGTACTGCTTTTTTTATTGAATAAGAAAAGATCCTTGTCTTTGCAAACTGATAAATGGTGCCTTTTATATTGAAATAAGGTTAATGGAAATGGTATATCAGCAATGACAATGAGCATGTTATGGGGTGATTATTCCCAGTTTATTGCAAGGAATGTAACTGTGGTGTATCATTATGAGCAGTTACAGTTTTACTGAGAGAAAAATACTGCTGTCTTTTCTGGACAACACAAAAAAGCTTAAAAGAGGAATTTGAAATAGGAAGTATAAACTTCAAAGGAAACTGTCCTTTCTTGGGTCTGCAGTATCTCCTGATGAAGGAATGGTTGAAGTGTGAATACTTTTTTCCATTGAGGTTATGCTTCCTGTCTAGAAGTCTATTTAATAACTCAGGTGGCATTTCTGTAGACTGCTACCATACTCTAAGCCAGTAACACGTGTATTTAATACATGTCTTTTACAAATGCAAAAGTTGCATTCAGCTCACTGGACGTTCTTCAGTACAAGTGGGAGTTCTTTAACAGAAGTCAGTAGGGGTCGTCTCTTCGGTTTTATGCTGTGTTTATCCCCCGGCAATTTAAAAGTACTGAAAAACATGTGAATGCTTCAGCATAGGAGACAGGATACGTGAAGCACCCACCACCACCACTGAAATAAAAAGTTTCAGTAGCTTCCAGGCAGAACTCTTTTTAGTTCCACCCATATAACAAATCTGTTGTGCTTTGAGCTGGGCTGGCCGCTGAACTGAAGCCAGCAATGCACAGAAGACATTTTCTTGGGTATTGGCTTTTGTGTTAAGCTGGATTTTAGGTGGTTATCAAAAATAACACACCTGTGTTCTAACTGCACAAGAATTTTAATGGTGACTGTCTGCTGTATTACAGCAGTTAGTGCAGAGACCCTATGAAATCTCAGAGTCTTGAAGCTCCCTAATGTATTCACAAATGATTTTTTTTTACTGTTGCCTGTAAAATAGCTCAGGTGATGGAATATTGGAGACAATAGTTTCTCCAAATTTTGGTTCTTTTCCAAGTGGTGATGCTAATAGCAGAAGTGTTGCCAGCGTTAGGTTGTACTGTTTTAGCATATTTAGATGCTGAACCTACAAGTAAGGGACTCAAACTGTACCTATTTCAGCATTCAGATATTAAGAGACATAATGTTTTGCTTGTTATTGCTGCCACTAGGGATACATTTTGAGTAGGAAAACAAAATCTGCATTTGAAAAATATTTCATAAAAGCAAATGAAAATAATTCAGCTGTCCACTTAAAAGGATTGGTCTTCATCTTCATGGTTATTTATTACAACATGTATGGCCATCGTGCCAGAGAAATATAAAAGAAAAAGCTAAAAGCCGTAAATTTCCGCTCTGGGTATCAGGTAGATTCAGTGTAATGCCCTGTGAACTATTTCAGAATGCTCCCTGCAAAATCTTAGTGTGACAAGGTGTCAGTTTTGACAGATCAGTGGTGAAGATTGCAGAGACTTGAATTAATAAAGGTCAGAATCGTCAATGGGAAGAGATGCCTGGTGGCATGTCAGCAAGCACTCATACGTAGTATCTGTAATGAAACTGCTGATACAGACTAGAAAAGGTAGAGTTTGGGGAAGGAATTATGTCTTCTGAAATGTTTAAATATATTTTGAAATTTTATAGGTGGTTCCAAAATGAGTGAGTTCTAACAGTTTAGGTAAAGTAAAAAGCAAGGATAATGCTTTGGTACTTGAAAAAATCTGGGTTTATTTCTAAGTTAGAATGCACTTTTTTCCCTGTTTTGCCATGAAAAAAACCCCATGCTTGTCTGGTGGGTGAATGTTGATGTGGAACTTCATTTTATAATTTGGAAGTAAATTGAACTGAGCTTGTAAGCTAAATCAGGGATTGCGAAGTGGCTGATGAGCTGAGTATCCCGTGATCATTCAGAATATGGCTTTCACAAACTGACAAATTCAACAGCGATTATCATAAAATGTTTTTATTAAGGTGACTTTGACAGAAGCGTTAAGTGAGGAATCAACTCTTGCTTTCAGCTCTGTGGGTGAAAGTTCCATCTGTGCAAGTTAGACTGAACTTGATTTCATGTCTGTTTTCATGTTCTTCAGTAATAAAAAAAAAAAAATTAAAAATATCTTTGTTTTAAACTTACTTTTTAAGTGATTCATACAGCCATCTATTACCTGTGTTCCCTTTCTTGATTAATGGCCTTATTTTTCCTTTTCTATACCTTTTCTTTATAGATGCTGATGCTTATTCATTCAGTTCAATATCTAGCTTTCTCACTTTTTAAGGCTCTCTTTCTACCTCACTTCCCAGTCTTGCCATTTGTGATACTTAACTGACATTGCCTGTTCACTTTTGCATGACTGGAAATGAGTTCTTCCTGTATTGCTTCTAAGCCAAGTTGTCTTTGCCTCCTTGAAATCCTGACCAGTTTTGATTGTTTTCTTGTACTTTCCTAGGAGCTTTTGGCTTGGTCTCATCCTCTGCACACTTCCCCTCTCCTTGATGTTTTCTCTTCGATTTTCTTTTTGTCCCCTTCCTTCCTGACCCGGGCACTTCTACACAATACAAATACTTGACAAATCTCTTCATTGGCATGATTGAGTACTGATGGCATACTAATGTGAATTATGGTTGTAAATTAAAATGATTGGATATAGCAAAGAAATTTGTTCTAATTTTAAAGCCTGTTTTTCCTCAAATAGCATGATGCAGACTAAAGTTCATTTTGCTCATTTTGCCACCATGGCTTTGAATCTGATGAATTTGGCAGTTTGCAATACTACGAGGTCATTTGAAATAAATGACTTATCAGACGCAGGCTTAATTTTATTTCTTTGTTTCTGTGTGTTGTACAAATATA
This sequence comes from Arenaria interpres, assembly GCA_013399435.1. Classification (NCBI taxonomy): domain Eukaryota; kingdom Metazoa; phylum Chordata; class Aves; order Charadriiformes; family Scolopacidae; genus Arenaria; species Arenaria interpres. The sequence goes on from VXAK01015772.1 coordinate 24,611, forward strand.
TGGCTCTTCTTCTGACTTGTTGATTCAAGTAGCTATTTATCTGCTTAGCTGTCTGTCTCCTCATCTGTCATCTTGCGTAATATATAACCTTTCTGTGAGGACCAAACACTGGAAACTTTAAAGCAAGGTTAAGAAAGAGGAAGGACCACTCTAAAGAAAATGTATGCAAATTTATTTATTTGTTCCCCCAATATTTTATTTATAAAATAGCTAATATGTAGTTGGCACTGTATGAATTATAGAGTAATATGTAGTAGCCCTTTCTCAAAAGAACATTTGTATTTATTTATATTTGAATCCTGGGAGTACATAGGTATTGTTTTAATGTCATAAAAACTAGCTAGTCAGTGTTGTCCCATTTTGCAAAAAAAAGCGCAAGGGAACACCCAGGGAAGTACAGACCTGCTAGTCTAACCTCAGTTCCTGGAAAAATTATGGAGAAGATTATACTGGGTACTGTTGAAAGGTATTTAAAGAATAATGCAATCATCAGGCACAGTCCTGCTTAGCTAATTGATTAGGTTATTACAGCAGGTGATCATCCTGCTGTATTCAGACAGCAGGCCTCACCTTGAATACTGTGTGTAGTTCTGAACCCCACAATTTAAGACGGATGTGAGGGTCCTTGAATGCAACCCTTGAATGCACCAGCAAAGCTGGTGAAAGGGCTGGAGGAATGTCCTGTGAGGAGCGGCTGAGGAGCTTGTCTAGTTTGGAGAGGAGATGGCTGAGGGGCGACCTTGTGGCTCTCTACGGCTTCCTGAGGAGGGTGTGGAGAAGGAGGTGCTGAACCCTTTTCTTGGGTATCCAGTGATAGGATGTGTGGGAGGGGGTCAAAGCTGCACCAGGGGAGGTTTAGACTGGTCATTGGGAAACATTTCTTTACTGAGAGGGTGTCAAAACACCGGAACAAGCTACCTAGAGAGGTGGTGGGTGCCCCAAGCACAACAGTGTTTTAGAGGCATTTGGAGAATGCCCTTAAAACACGCTTTAGCTTTTGGTCAGCCCAGAATTGCTCCAGCAGTTGTACCAGGTGATTGTTGTAGGTCCCTTTCAACTGAAACAATCCAGTCCAAAACAAATGTATTGCCACCTAATAGGTGGGTTAAGTAAGATACTGAAAGTGAGTAAGTTCTGCAAGTGCTTTTAGGAATTAGTATGATGAACTAATTCTAGTAGGAAAACCGATCACTGATCTTACAGTTGCAAGCTAGTAATTCAGACCGTAAATCACAGTGGTAGATAATTATTCATGAAATGAGTGAGTGATTCATAGAATTTCGTTCACTAAACCTTAATTCAACAGTGGCATAAGTCAAGAGTTTTGATTGCCAAACTTTAGTTCACGAAAGTAGGTATAAGTTTCTCAGTTGTACAGCAGTAAGATGAACAATGTTAGTGAGTTTTGTGTTGTACCAGGGTGTAAAGTTAGTGTAACAGCTGGTTGCAGCTGTAGTAAACAGTATCAGAATGATACAATAACAAAGGGAGAAAAAAACCCTCGAAATGCTGTCAGACCTTTCATGCAGTCTCTGTATATATACAGGAAACATTGTTTAAAATGAAGGATCTGAAAATGAAGAGTTTTTTAAAGTCTGTAGAAACATTAGTTCCTGTAGTACTGCACGCTACCTGAACCAGATGTTTTCCAGTAGAAACGTATTATCATGGTGACTTTCAATCAGTTCCTACGTTATTTGAAATCTGAAACTTAGCCACTGGATGTATAATTGTTTGAAGTAATCTATACACAGTTTCTTGTAAAAGTGTTTCTTTATCAAAGGGGACTTGGTATGACGTGGTATTTGCTGCTGGTTGAATCTGTTGTGCATGGTATGCATTTTGTGCAGATTTCTTATTTTCAGTGGAAATAAAAGTATGTCTTGTAATAGCTGGGAGGGAGAATGGTTTTCATGTTCAGCTGCTCTCTACAGTTATGTGACTTGCCAGAACCCGCGTATGTGAAGTACTATAAATGTGTACTAAAGACACGACTGACTTTCAGAAATTAATAAGATGATGCACGCCAAAATTGTCACTAACCTCTCAGGTGTCCAGTAAGACACAAGGATTTTAAAGTGTTCACCTTCTCTATCCAGTAGGTAAAAAATGGAAGATTAAGGGCTTTAATTAGTGTTATTTTAATTTAGAAGGAGAACATAGGAGGCTTTCCTGAAGCTTCCTGCTTACATGGAGATATTTCACTGTAGAGGCAACGTTCTTGAAATAAATACATGAAACTTTGGAATGGAGGATTATCTCTACTCTGCATTTAACACGGAGTTGTTAGCTAGTTAACAAGTTGCAAAGTGGGAATATACATAGCAACTAATGTATCATATGCATGGAACTGTTTATGGAACCAGTTTGTCCTGCTGTAAAGGAGCTACCTCTTTGCTGCTTTGCAGATGTGTGCAAACCCTAAGAATCATGTTTTTTTGTTAATCTAAGAATATAACACTGGGGACATTGATCACATGCTGGTTTGTCTCCAGTTATACAGAAAACCTGTAAATACTATAATTTATAACTATATGATATTACTGTATGATCATGGGCATTACAGCTTCCAAATTAAGATACTCAGTAAATTTAGGCTGAGTTCTCAAATTCAGGTTGCTATGTAAGTTGTAAGTGGGAGATTGTGTGTGTATGTGTGGTGTTTGTTGGTTTTGTTTTGTAAATTAAACCTTAACACAATTGTGACTGGTTTTGCTCTACTTGGCTATTAAAGGCTTCTTCTAGGGCACTAAAACTAATGAAAAAAAGGCTCCTTCAGGTTTTATTTTGTCCACCTATTCAGCAGAATAGAAAACTGGTGGAACACTTTATTTCAGATGCAGACAAGGATAGTAGCTGAGAGGAGCAGGAGATTGAATGGAGTGTGTGTTGAGGGAGCAGAGACAAAGAGTTCAGAGAAGAGGAATGAGGGGAAATCGGGAAGGGGAATATACATAGGAAAGCACAGGCTGACTTGCTTTTTAGGCTTTTGGTTTCTTACAAGAGCAGCTCATTTATTAGGAAAGTTTTTGTGTTTCCAAAACCATTTGTTTCAGCTGAGCAGTGCATTTCTATATTGCATTGTCACCTGTATTTCAGACTAAGAGGGAGGAAAGCAGATGGCTGAAATTTTGTTTCTCAGGCTGGTTTGTTCAGTCTCTACTGATGAACCAAGTAATTATCAATATCATTCTGCATAGAATTATTTTTATTTGGACATGTGCTTTTATTAAATCCTGGGGCGGGTGAGAAATTAAAAAAGATGATTTAAAGGAACATACAGATCATTAAGATTTCAGTGACAGATAGCCAGAGGATTGTTCCTTATAGCTATGCAGTACAAAGCAGTTCTTACTGTAACCTTTTTTTGCCCTTATCCTCTTTCATTGGACAAAGTGGTTAGGCTGTATTTCTAGTTTATTTTTCCAGTATTTCTGGATTAAGATTGCAGAGACACCTTTGAACGCCTTTTGCTGTTTGATTTTAGATTTTGCATCTTTAAACTTTCTCCTTTGTTTTCCTAGTCCTCGTGATCAGTGAGAGCGTCAGAATCAGAGAGTGCAGATGCACTTTAGGTGGTGGCATTTAGATTGTCCTGGTCATTACAAGGAGAGCTGAGCCTGTTCATTAAGTGCTTCTCAATGTGGGAAAGATGAAAGATGTTAAGGGATGAGCAGAACATTAGGCTTGTTTTACAGAACAGTTATGTGGATGAACAGTGTGGAACTTGAGGTTTTCACACAAAGGTGACAGAAAATTGCCTTTTTATGAAAATTAGGTCATTTCCTGGGGAAAATGGAGATTTCTGTTTCTATAATCATTCTGTTATGCACTGTTAGAGATGCATTACAAATATAAGCCTGGCTTTCAGTCTCCATTCATCAATATGTATTACCAGTGACTAGTGTAATGTATTCTTTCTTACTGACTTTATCTTTGCATTCCAAACACAGTCTCTGTGCCAGGTGAAGTGCAGAGGAAAACCAGTCTTTCCCTATAGAAACTCTCCGTTCTTTCTGTCTTGTGTATTGTCCCATTCTTCCCTTAAAGTAAACAGAGCAAAAGACTACTTCAAATCCAGTAAGAAAAGTTGATGAATTCATTTCTCCACATGCAGTTTAAGCTCTCATCTTGACATTGGCGTGATTCCAGTAATTGTACAATATATTTAAAAAGTATATAGTAGCACTCTTCTACTGATAGCTGTTTGAAGTAGATGCAAACTATCCTATGTGTTCTGTTTAATTCTTTCCCTAATCATCACCAACCTGAATATAGCCTCTTTAAAGAGATGAAGTTATAGTAAAAGTAAAAAATAAGTTTTATTTAAAGTCCATTTTATCTCTTATTTAATTCGTCTTACAACTCACAATAAATGGTAGTTTTATGCTTTAATACTTCTGAAGAATAACACTAGATTATATAGCTTTCCTCTCAACCCTCTGTAGAAGTCAGAAGCAAGGCATGCTACAGGCTGGAAACTAAGCAAAATAATTTCTAAGGATTGTCCTTTTAGTTAAACATTTCTCAGTGGGCAGTACTGTGCACATACTAGTCACAAGAGCAGTAGCTGTTTTTCAGAATATGTATTAAGCCAGCTCTCAAGAACAAGGTTTTAAAATATTAAAGTTTACGCTATAATTATGCTGCTAAATGAGCATTCCATTCAAGTGTAAGCTGCAGGGAAGGAAAACAGGAAAACACAATTTCTGAAAGGTTTCTACTTCATAGGTCACCATCTCTTCTTACTTTAAGATCGTTCATAGCACTGTGCAAGAATTGAAAATTCTCCCACAGTTTGTGGCTTCTATTTGGTAAGCGGCTTTGTTAAAGATTACTGATGCAGTATTGGACAGTAAAGAAAACAGAGGATTTATGAGAAGCTGCTTTCCTACAACTGTTCAGAGTTGGAGAGAGAGAATCGAGAGCCCACAGATTTCAAAAGATAAGTTAAATCTTGGAGAGATGTTTTTGAAGAGGCAGGGAGGTCAGATGTATGGATGCAGTAGGAAGTTTAAATCCAAGAAAATCACTGATAGGGAATGAAGCCTTTCAGGTGAGACGGGTTCATGCAGATTGGAAAGTATGGTTTTTAGTCTTGTTTTTTTTCTCCATGTTCTGTTTCTAATGGGAAGGTGGAAGAGTGGGCTTGTAAGAGGTGAAGTTCTCAATCTATGGTGTTTTGTCACAGTTTACCATCCACCATGGTCTTCTAAGAGTGCGAGGCTTCATTCATCCAGGACCTGTGGAAGCCTTGATGATACATAGTATTTGTGGTGCCAGCTTCAGATGAAGTGGGAAAATTGCAGAATACTGTTCTCTGGTAGACACATGAAGTGCACTGGAAAAGCATGGAGTAGGGAGAAGGAGCAACTTTTGTCCTTGACAAGCATAAGTAAGGGGATCGTTCTTCTTGGTCAACACAAATGAAAAAGGCATTTTGGAGGATAGGGTCATTCCTGAGCACCATTGCTGACAACACCAAGCCGTGTGGACACGCTAGAAGGAAAGGACCGATACAGGCTTGAGAGGTGGGCCCATGCAAACCTCATGAAGTTCAACACGGCCAAGTGCAAGGTCCTGCGTATGGGTTGGGGCAATCCCAAGCACAAATACTGTCTGGGTGGAGAATGGATTGAGAGTGGCCCTGAGGAGAAGGACTTGGGGGTGTTGGTGCATGAGAAGCTCAAGAGCCAGCAATGTGCGCTCACAGCCCAGAAAGCCAGGGGAAGAATAAAGTGATATTACGGTGTTATACAGTTACACTATTAGAAAAATAGTCGTCATATAATTTCAGCTGTGGAATTGAGGATCTTAAGTTGTCATGCACTGCCACTGTCTTGATCTGCAGTCTTAAAATGCTTTCAAGCTCTTGAATCCCTTCTCTTGTGTAAATGATAAAAGGAGGTGCACTGTAATCAAGTTTATAGAAAGGGAATTAAAACAAGATGTAGGACACCTGCCCAAAGTACTACTATATTTTGGAGGATGGAGGAAAAATAGCCTGAAAACTAGGAGAAGATAGGGGCCAAAACCACTGTGAGTAACCAGAGAGTTTTTAATTCTTCATTATTTTGTCTGGATCTACTTCTGAGTGAAGTGAGGTAGAATATATAATACAAAACTTAAAATATGCATGTGTATGGATATGATGATTGAAAGTCATCCTCAGCATTCAGAAACCCTTTATATTTTACTGTATCTTATTGATTTCAGTGTTCTGGCAGCTTCTAAATGATTACTACATTTAATTCAGTTATCATAAAGACAGACAAAAAGTTTGCATAACGTGTCTCTCAGATAATATTACCTGTGGTAAACAGATAATTTCAAGTTATGCAAGTATAAAACAGACATCGGTTATCCAAACGTTACATAGAATAGGTCTAATAAAAATATTCAGTAAACTTACAATGAATATTGATAGTTGTTATTAATAGGCCCAATTCGTATATCAGACTTAAAACCTAGGAATGAAAAATTAAGGAAGAGCTAAGAACTTCAAGGGCACATTCGTGGTATAACTAAATAGAGCATTAGTTAGGAAGGAGAAGCACTGGAGCAAATAGAGTAAATTAGGCCAAAGCAGGAACAGACATATTATTTTTAGTGATACAATAATTAAAAAATAGTACTAATAAAAATTCTACATATGTAAGTGTATAGATTAAAAGACTGGCCATTTTCAGTGATCTAAAACATTCATTTAATACCATATTCTGTCTTCAACAGTCATTTATACAGGATGCTTAAGGAAAGAGTATTAAAAATGCATACAGGGGTAATTTTTCAGACAATTGTAGCAGCGTCCACCGATCTGTGGCCTAAGTGAATTCCTGAGTAAGGGGTTGTAGGTCTGTCGTATACTTGATACTGCTGGTAGATACACTGTGCTTACATTTTCTGTATTTGTACCTAGCCAGTTACTACTGAGTATTTGTTACATGCCGTGATTTCTCCTTAATGACAGATTTGTACCATATTCTTCCAAAAGTGGAAGAATGATTTGAAGATGACAAACTGGTCATTCTAGTGTCCTTCCTCTTTCTCCCCTTAGATAAACACAAAAATTTCAGTTGTTTATTTGGTAGTTTAAATATCACTGGGAAGTTACTGGACTATAATTATTGTTTGTCAGTCCTCAAAGGTTCCTTTTTTTTCCCTTTAGTTGCATCTGTAAATGATACTTAGCTGGCATTCTTTTGTACTTCATTTTTGTCAGAACGTTTTAATGGTTTAAAAGGTTGTTAAAGATTCCCAAATCTTAATACTTAATTCCCAATTAAGTATTCTGATGCCCCCCCCAAAAAAGTGAAAAGAGGGGAGCTAGACAACCCTTGTGGCCATACTTCTTATATTTAAAGAGATCCTGAGTTAATAGTGCTTTGCCATCTCATCAGACCTTTGCCAGAGCTCCTGTGCCAGATATTACATCATTTAGCCAACTTACCCAGAATGTGTTACCACAAAACTTCCATTTTGAACAGGAGCTCCTCATTACTCTTTGCTGACCATTTGCAGTAGCTAATAAAGCTATTGTGTTGTAATAAAATTAAAAAAAAAAAACCCAAACCATTGCACTCCACGCAAAATGGCAGTGCTATTAAGGCAGTGCCATATGTCATTATTATTTTGAATCAGAAATCATATTCACTGCACAATGTTTAAACAAAAGACTGTAAAATTATCTTGTGGTGTTGAGCAAGGCTGCTGGCAAGGCTGTCTGACCCATCTGGGATCAAGGCTGCAGGCTCCTACGAGGCTGGATTCTACGCTTTCAATGAAAAACAGTAGGAGGAGGGGTCTGAGAGTGATTTGTGTGCAACAACGCATCACTGTAAATACAGCTGCAGAATATATGAAGTATAGCAGAGAGACATTCACAAGCAAGAAGGCATTCTGAGAGTAAGGGTCTGTAGGTTAGAAACATTTTCGGACTTTTAAGAGATTCTTTCAGTTCTTTTTCCTGCTTTGTGTTAGGGGCAGGATGGTAATTTTTTTTTTTTTCTTTTTTAAACAAATTCTCCTTTATAACCACGTGGGGGCTTTGCTTTTGTTTTTTAAACAGCTTCATTCTGCTGTTATCTTCAGGGCTACCATGCTAAAGGGTATTGATTGATTTTTTTTTTTCTAGGCAAGAGCATTGGCTCCAAGTTTGCAAATTGGAAGTATGCGGTGTTTATCTTAATAAGGAAGAAGTTAAAGCATCTTTTCATTTCATTTTGCTATGGGTTAGAAGCAGGCAACATCCAGTCCAACTGTTTGTTTGTTCAGTTTCCAGCAAAGTCACTGCAGTATCTTTAAACTAGGTCTTGTTTCTGCCGCAGCAATCCAGGATGTGCTGTTTCCTACCTGCTTCCTATCCTCAGGTAATCCAAAAACTTCAGTCTTGTGAGAAACAGTCTTAATCTACCATGCATATAGGGGTGTTAGGGGAATTACCCCCCACCTGGCGCTCTCCTTCATGGGGTAAAGTACTCCATTTCCTTCTTCTGGTGAGATTCTGGAGTGTGGGATCCTGTCCTCAGAGGAGGCACCCAACAGTCGCTTCACACCAGCTGGTGTCTCCTGCATTTTGGATTTCTGCATTTTGTTTTCTGGTTTTGTTCTGCAATGTGAAGAGATCATTCAGTCTTTGAAAAGGTAGATTTTACCTCAAGGTTATGCTCGTTGTGGTTGGGCCACAGACTGTATAATCTCAGAGAAATTTCATTGACAGTTCAAGGGTCTTGTTCTCAAACCTTGCTAAGTAGAGCAACTGGTGAGCTTTGGTCCTTTTTGTATTGCTCAATTTCTCACAAGAGGATGGAGGTGATGCTTAATAGTAGCCCTGGAGCTGCTAAAGAAAAGGACCTGCAGGGAGAATATACCGATGGGTATATTCTGGTTGTATTGGAATGTGTGGAATTGTACAGTGATGCACAGCTTTAGTCCTTCAGTGTTGTAAACTGGATTTACACATACATTCTGTGTTTGATCTGAGCATTCTGATTGACTCAAAGAGTTTTGATAGGTAAACACGTTTTTTTTTTTTAATTGGGAAAACATTCTTCAGACTGGTCTAATTGTTCTTTGTAGGTTGTAGCATCAGTAAATTGTGAATCTAGCCTCTTTCTTGATTTTTGTAGGTTTTGCACTTAAGTTATCTATATAGATAGCAAAATCAGAATAACGGTACTTTGTCTACACCTCGTTCCACTTCCCTCGTATTTCATTAATGCTAGAAAATCTTCCCATTTAGACTGCTTGTCACACACGTTGGCAATGTTTGTGGGAGCTTGCACATTATTAATACTGACAGGAGTAAGGAGGATACAGGAGAGGAGTCATGACCCAAAAATGTTTTTAAGTCATGTTCTTTCCTGAGATGCCTGTTCTTGCAAAGTATATCTTAATAACATCTGTGTCTAATGCCGTGGCTTATCCCCAAACTCGGTGGGCTCAAGCAGAAGGATTAATAATGATTATTTCACCACTACAGTAGGAATTTCTGGTTACATGACAGTTTTTCCTTTACCTTCCTGTACTCACTCCTTTCAGCTCTTTGTTTTAATATCTTTTTGGTTCATTATAATTCTCCCTTAAAACTATGAAGGCAGCAGCCGTAGCCATGATTTCTTTTCCCTCAGTGCTTTTGGAAAAGCTTGTTTTCTCTATCTGCTTAAGCAGTGAATGGCTGATGGCCTGAAAATTGTGAGCATCATTGATGCTGCACCTAAAAGAAACAAAAGTTTTTTTTAAAAAATAATAAAAAAGAATGTGTCATTCTCTGTACTTAGGATTGCTTCCGTTCCTACCCATGAACATAGTTGTCACATACAGATTGGCAGTTCAGTCCAAATAAAAGAAACCCCTTGGAACTTAATCACAAACCTTTACTTTTTGAAAAGATAGTTTCTTCTAAACAAGATACCTTCTTCTCTTGCAATGTGTTTGCATTTCCTGGATCTGAAGATTACCAGAAACTGAAATAACAAAACACTTCAGTAAAGGGATAATACTGAACGGACTTTAGTTGTAGAAAGGCATCGAGGATTCCATACAGTGATGTATTATCATGAGATGTCAAAAAAAAAGTGAATAAATATGATACAAAACAACTTTATAAAGCTTTTACCGTTGTTTCTATTGTAGTGTATCTCCTCCATAACTACCCTGAACAATCCCAACACTTGGAGAAGATCAATATTGTGCAGAAGCTATTTTTGTCCTCATCAGAACACAGATCATTTCCACAGCCTTTGCTGAATGAATATCTAAGGGATTCCATATTACAAATGACTCTGCTCATACACTGTCTCTGTAACAAAAACCTGCTGTAATATTGTAAGGTCTCTTAGACAAAGCTGGAGACTATATGGCTTCAGCCTTGGGGGTTTGGTAATTTAAAAATCATTTGTGGTGTTTCACTTTTGAGATGAGAAGCATTTTTAGATCTGTTAGTTAGACTTTCTGTCCTGTTTTCCGTTATTTTTTTATAAAATCCATTTTTTGTCTTTGCTTTGCTACATGAAGGGATTGATGCAGGTAATAAACCCGACATAGTTCTAGTCTTAAAACTGCAACTGACAGTAACTTGTTAGGGAGTTTGATCTCCTGTGAACTAATCAAGGCTTAGATGGTAGCCTCTATAGGAAGTAGATGGTGTCATAAAAATTCCTCAACAGGTAACTTTATAAATTGGAATGAAAAGTCATGAGAAGAAAGTCAGCAGAAATGCTTTCTTAGATTGCAGGAAACTGATACCTTTCTGACATACACAATGACACACATTGCAGTTACATCAGAGACATGGGTAGCTTTCTGTTTCTTAGTGAAAACCAGTAATAATTATCAGCTTCAAATTATCAGTTTTACAGAAGAGAATGTCTAGGAGTTAGTCCTCCAGTTCTTAACATGGGTTTGGTGATTTGGGGGGGAATATAGCTCACAATATACTCAAATGACTAATACATCAAGAATGAAGATAATTTAATTGGCAAGTTTCAACACCTGACACACATCGTTTCTAAAACAGGAAGATCTGCTGTAATGAAAGTGCTTCTGTCGTTTATAGGGAGTTCGCTTGCTAACTGTATTGACCAGTGAACTAATAAGCTTGCTGTGTTGTCCGTTGAATTACGATTAAAAGTGAAACATAAAACTCTAGAGATAAGCAACATACAGTATTAGCATTGGAGGTGCTTGTCAGTTACTTAGTGCTGTATTTAGCAACCACGACACTCAAACAGCGCAGCCTCAAGCAGTTATTAAAGGAGTACATAAAATATTTGGTTGTCTGGAGGCTAAAATAGCTGTTAAATGGAAGTCATTAAATATGTTATGTGATGTACTGTACCATGATCCTGATTCTGCTAATGCTTACATACACAAATTACTTTCATTGTTCCAAAGCAAACTTACTCTAATTGGCATATAGCGGTTTGCAGGGCTGGGGGGCGTAACGTTGATGGCTATTGGGCTGAGGCCGTGTCTGCTTCTGAAAAAGGCTGTACGTATTCAGAGTAGTCAGAAAAGGACTTGATTGTGGGAGTACAAAGGAAGGCGTTTCTGCTTCTGTGCCTCCCTGAGCGTACAGGGAAAGGAGAGGATACAGTGCCAGTGCTTTACATGCCTGAGTGAATAGAGATGCATTTCTGTGTCATCTCACATATACTCCATCCAGTGAATGTGCTAGATAGGAGCAAAGCAACAGGTTGCAGCAGATTTCCTCCAGTGTGCGGGAGAAGAACTGTAGAGTCATTATGCCTTTAAAAAAAATAATTAAAATTTCTATAATCTGAGCCTATCCATGCTTTCCCTAGGTTACTGCTGAGAAGGGGACAACTCCAACTCAACTCCTGTCTCATATTTTATGTATAGTTTAGTTTGAACATCAGGTTTTGGCTAAAATTATAAGAAAGTCTGAATTTTGGAAATGTTTATTAGTGGAAAAAGTACATTTAGATGTTTCCTTCCTAACGTTTCTAAATGGTGTAATTAACTTATATATGTCTGCCACGTGGGCCTTATCTGAAGCTCATTGTAATCACGGATGAGACTCCTGTTGGCTCCAGAGCTCTTTAGAGCAGAGCTGGTGTAATCAGTGGATAAGAGTATAGCTTTAATGTTACTTCATTTCTGGTCTTTTCTATAGAAGTTACAGCTAATGCATCATAAAGTACTAAACCTTCACTTGATGTAAATGCCACAAACCAGAAGAAAATGAAGGATAAATAACACAAATTTTGGAATGAAGACTTTCATTTGCATCTGAATATTTTTTTTTTATCAAGACTCATGAGTTTTTTCTGCCCTGAAATATATGCCAGATAAAAAGTTATAAAGAACACATTCATTCTCTGTGGCATTTATTTATACAATAATGCACACAAAGCAATCTTTAACTATCACCGTATAGGATATCAAGTTATCTTTAATTATCACTACAGAATGGTTGCAGAATCAAATGCTGTTGGCAATCAAGATTCATTATACAATAGCATGATTGCATCTGTTCATATTACTAGATAAGCGGGGAAAATCAAAACACTGTCTGATATATCCACTAAAACTGTCTGAGCAAAATATTGTATCTAACTCTCTTAATATCTGTCAGTGACTTTGATCTGATTAAAGTCCAAAGACACAGAACCACAGATGCAAATTTTCTAGTGCCTCAAAAATTAAATGCTGTTATATTTCAACAGACTGAATAGCTGGAACCATACTCCAGCTGACGTGATTATAGGCACAGTATAAACTTATGATAGAGGGCTGTCTAAATCTCTGAGGCCGCAGGTGCAGGATTATAGTAAACCCCATTGAAACATACACTATTCTGCCTAAATGCACAAGTACAAAATTAATTAGGCAGTTGATCACATAATAAAAGTATGATGGATAATCTAATGGAAAAGACCAGCTCAAAGTCAGTAACAAACTTGAATCTTTTATTAGATGCAGCTGATTTTCAATTCCTCTATTTACAGGATTTTGTGCTTAATAGAAGATAAGAAAAAGAAGTTGTTTTTTTTTGAAAATGAGAACTCAGTTACAGTATTTATCTCTGTTGGAAACTATAATGCGTAAGCAGTGTAGAATTCGTAGATAGACATATCTGCAAGTAATTCTGTAAGATACTTGGCTGAAAAGCACATCAAAGCACAGTGAAATAATGAGACAGGCTCCAGCTGTTGGATTCCAACAGCTTTTGATTTGTGCTCTAGTAGAAGCTCCAGGTTTTGATTCTCTGTTGATTATTTCCATGGTACTGGAGGTGATTTGTGCATTATTTAAAAAATAGGCAGTGGAGAGCAAACAAGAGTGAGTTTTCAAACTGCATCTGAAAGGATGTCTTGCTTCCTGATACAAATGATTGCTTCCTATTCCTATGCTGTCCATAACCACCTGCCCTAGTTAGAAAAGACCTTTTAAAATGTATATGCAAAAGAGTTTATGAGAATAATATGTAAGGTCATCAGAAAATGGTGTGAGCAAGAACTCTGGGGATGTCAGTAGCGGCTTTGCTACTTTCTGTGGAGAAGTAGTGGAAATTGTCTTTTCAGAGCCCTTGCAGCACATGTCTTAGCACGAGTCTCATACTGTCAAGGAGTTACTACCAGTAGAAAGTAAGTGCCTTGAAAGATGTTTGGAGGCTTTATGGAGGACATAAGTTTAGAGTCAAATACATCCATCATAACAAGTGCATTGTAATTTGAGTATAAAATGTAGATGAAGTCTGAGGAGTAAGAATCAAATCACACGTTCTGCAGAATCTTGCATTACTTGTAGCAGTCTGGAATACCTTCCGTTTCAAGGACTGAAGTTGTTCACCATGAGAATAGCTCATACACCTATTAGTTCATTCTGCCGGAAGCAGTTTGCTATCTGGAGATTGAATCTGGTCAGTCTAAACAAATAGTTTAATCCAAGCAGCCCATGGCCTCTGTGTGTGTTGCAGCTGCTAACCAGGCTGTACTATTTTGGGGTATTCTCTGGCTGTGCATTAAAAAAAATATATGTTCACTGCTAAAAACATTTTGTGTGGAGCTCTGACTGAAGCTTATGCTGAAAATAACTGTTGGATTGATCTTGTGAGGAGGCTTGGGTAGAGGAAACCTTAATTTCTGCTTGGTTTAGACCTGTGCAAGATTTGAAACTCTGTGGTCCTGCACAAACCTCAGCAATCAGTGTCACAGAAGTATGTGTTTAAAACCTTGGGAAAACTTTTATTTTAAACTTTGTTTTAAAGATGCATGGAGTTTAGAGCTAAGCAGGTGTTTTCAAGACTAGTAGATGAAAGTTAGGAACATACATTTGCTACAGATGTCTCTCTGTTCTTTGAAGAGTGTGTTGTAAATATGTTAATCATATTAAAGAGAAAAAGATGAAATCTGCACCTTTCAGTCTTGATGTTCTTTAGTTTCCATGTGTGCTATTTTTTTGTTATTATATTCTATTCTAAATGTCTTTGAGTATCCTAGAAAGCTTCCATTTGATAGTAGGGCTTGTCTGTTTTCAGTTTTATTTATTTTTCTTTTAATCTGGGTAGTATTACCCTTTCCCTCTGAAATATAAATTGGGGTGAGGCTAAGAAGGTAATGAAGGTACATCTTAAGCAGTTTACTCACGGTCTTAGAAAGTTATCCTCAATCTACCTGATATGAGCTAGTGCTCACTAAGACTCTCAGAAGGCTTTGTAGCCAGAGAAAGATGAATAAAATTTTATTTTACATATTTGCAAATGTATCCTGAAATGTTAAGAAACTGTTTTCTAGATATTTAAAAACACATTCCTGTGGTAGGGTGTGCCACTGGAGGGCCGAGAAGGAGGAGTCATAGGTTAGGTTTTACAGATCTTCTAGCCATGAGCGTGTTCTGTGACACTGCTATGTCTGTCTTACTCTGGCTTTTTTCTTGTTTCCCACTGTGGAAACAACGTGTTTCCTGGCTACCACTATCCAGCCCAACAGCATAGTACAAATATGTGTTTAGTTTAGGTCACAGCCAGTAATTCAACTAGAGAATAACAGTGTGCATTCCACTCTTGCGGTTAAGTTGATACTGTGTTAATACAAAAAGAATGTTGTTGCATACAGTTGCATCATTTTGTTAAGCATCCGAGTTCGAAAAGGAAAATCCTTCAAAAGAGTATGTCAATAATTTTATAAGTAAAACCATAGCCACTGAGAAGTATATCAGACTTATCCCACTGTGTCATTATTTAATCATTTAAAAACCATAATCGAGGGTGCCAAAATGCATTGCCAACATTCAAACAGCCAGCACAGTCTTCATACCAACAGGGAGAACCTGTCAGAACAAGTTAGAGCTCACAAGTATATCTGTAAACTAGCACTAAAGAAATTTACTTTCAAGTTTAAATTCATGTTTTTAAGGGTTAAACCTGGTGCTCTATGCACTTGTAATTCAATTTGATTTGAAAAATATGGATCATATGTATCTGTAAGCTGCATCGATAGTTTATGTAGGAAGTAGCAATACCCTGTAAACAGTGGTGTGCTGAGCGCATTTTGGTACTAACACTTGTCAGAATGGATTTCTAAGCACCATCAAATTGTACTGAATATTAAGACTCAAATAATTAATATGCTGTTGGAATATGCCTAGGGGGCACTGTGAAGGGTAAGCCAGGTATCCATTTTTTGTTTTCTAAACTAGTCTTTGGTTTGATTTTTGAAGATGTAGTTCATCACTTCTATATACGGTGTTTAAATGATAAATGTAGTAGCTATGAAAACAGTGACGAAAACATTAAGGTGCATGCCATCTCAGAATACAGTAAATGCAATGTGAGGTAATGAACACGTAGTCAAATGTCATCGTGGTAACAATGTAATTTATAAGATTAAGGTATTTATCAATAGAAAATAAACCAAAACAAATGGCTATGCTAGTTAAATAGGAAAACAATAAGTTACTCTTTATTTAAAAAATTGAGTTAATCAGTTATGCTTTATCTTTAATAATTCAAAGCAAGAAATCTGTGAAGATTTGTGTTCTCAAAGGGGTTAACTAGTCAGTAATATTGGCTACAACACTCCCATTTAAAAAAATGACCTTTTAAACATGCTCTATAAAATTAAATTTTAATGAGTGGTAATAAATGGTGATACTTCCATAGGAGGAAATGCAGTACTAGCCTGAAGCTTTTGCCATATGCCATCAGCTTCAGTACCATGTTCTGTATCCTTTTTCATTATCTTTAAGCATTTGGAGTATGATGATAACACAGCGCTTTAAAAAAATGGAAACACTTTTTACAGTATACTTAGTCCAAGCTATCTTCTTGGCTGGGTAATGGTGTTCCTGTTGCTTTCATGATGCTTCTCCGGAGAAGTTCTTTTTTTATTCTCTTTTTTTTTTTTTTTTTTTTTAAATAGGACAGTGTGCAATTTCAAGGTTCTTACATGTTCCTTGTAACTAATTGAATAAAAATTGGCTAGTTGAAGAAGAATTTTTGAAGAACAGTATCAAAACATAGGTGTGTACTGCTCAGGAAGAATCGTACTGTCTTTTCCCAAAAGAAGGAGAAGAAACTTAAAAGCTGGTGACCCTTCAAAGATTAAAAGAAAGAAAAGTTTCATGAGGAGAGCAAAAGGGGAAGCAAAGAGAGAGTAGAGGGGAGGAAAGGAGTGCAAACTTGCATCATTACACTGGTAAATGGTACTAGGATATCAGCCTCCCTACTATCCGTAATGATTGGAACTAATCCAGAAGTTCAGAAAGAGTCTGTAAATGCGTCTTCAATTGTAGCCTTTGGCATAGATTTATATGCTCAGTCCCTTGGGCACTGAATTTCATTTTCCCATTTGCTAAATGAGAACAATTTATCCTAAATCAACGATAATCAGAATAAACACTATTATTAATTTATTGTTTCCAGTCTAGGAAAAAAACAGTAAAAATGAAGCTCTCTTCTTTTATCAGTGCGTTCCCTACCCCTTTTGCCCTGAGGATCCTATTAGCAGAAAGCTGAGCAACTCTGTTTCATCAGAAATAAATTATGCCTCACTTTTTTAATGTAAGTACTGAAGGGTTGTAAAGATTAGAAATACATTTGAACCCACTATCACTTGATGTTATTTTCCTTGATGTTCTGAGCTTCTTTAGGGGAATGAAACAACATGTTCTTTTGAAAGCAAAGAGCAGAGTTGCTTTAGAAGAACACCAGCACAGATTTTAGTTGATGTAAAAAATAATTCAAAATCTGTACAGAAATATTTAAAGCAATGTATAGACAGTCTGAAAGAGAGCTGTCAGAATTTCTGGCATGTATAAGAGGCAGAATGTTTGCAGGGCAAAAAGGTGGCAGAACTAGTCACCCTCATTTTTTAAATGATTAGAAAACTCTAATTCCCCAGAAACAGTAGGCTAATTCTCACTTTCTTCACAAAGGAGCTAAGGATAAAAAACCACCTTTAATTAATAAACACTGCTGGCACTACTTTGGTAACAAGCTGCTGTAAATGAAACTCTTAATTGACTCAGAACAGATTATTGTATACAAATTCATTTTACTCCTTAAGTGCTGTTCTTTGTTGTTGCTATTTTACATATTTGTAGGAGATAAAAGTAGCTTTGCCAGCTTCCTTGTCACTGAAAGCAATTCCGGTCAGCTCTCCATTTGTGGGGAGCACTGAACAACCCAAAACATTCCACTAAGCCCTCATGATAGCTAGAATAGATAGCTCTCAGTGCAATCTAGATCCCACCTAATTAAGCTGTGCATTAATTTTTTGTTAATGAACTTATGCTTGAAATTCTGTAATGAAATTGTACAATGAAAGACTATGGAAAAAAAATCGTACGTTTTGAGTTGTAAAACAAATGTATTAGGCCAGTGTTTATGTATATTTCTGTATATATATTTGACATTTTGGCACAAACTGTGAAAAAATCTTTCAGGCGTTTATATCAATCTGTGTAGGTAATGTGTTTTTTTCCTGTGGATTGTGTTCCGAGTTGGTTATTTTTTTATTTAATCATCAAATGAACTTCTTTTGACTGTAACTGTCAGCGACACTTTGAGTTAGACAGGAGCTGCCTCTTCTATGTTTGTGGAGAAAGCAGCAAAGAAACATAACTGGCCAAAGAGTATTTTGAATACGCGCAGTCATGATCTTTTGGAGTTTGAATTCTATAACCTCTTATTTCAGTCATTAGGAATTTTGGAAATACAAAACTGTAGATAGTTTTAATTTGTGAGGCATACCTGCATTGAGACCATAAGCAAAAGACATGTAGATGAATCATTACTTAAGGACTGGAGAGACTTGAAGAAGACCAGAGGAACAGATATTTTCTTGCATAGACATCTGTTGTGGTGATTTTGGTTATGTGAAAGATTGTAGCAAGTTAGAATCATAGAATCATCTAGGTTGGAAGGGACCTTAAAGATCATCTAGTCCAACCATCAACCTAACTCTGACAAAAAATTAAATAAGAAATAAGCAATAAAAAATCACTATAAACCATATTCCTGAGGACCCTGTAAACCCGTCTTTTGAACACCTCCAGGGATGGTGCCTCAACCACTTCCCTGGGCAGCCCATTCCAATGCTGGATAACCCTTTCTGTGAAGAAATGTTTCTTAATATCCAGTCTTAACCTCCCCTGGCGCAACTTGAGGCCATTTCCCCTTGTCCTATCTCCTGTGACCTGGGAAACGAGACCGACCCCCGCTTCTCTACACCCCCCCTTCAGGTTGTTATAGAGCGCGATAAGGTCTCCCCTCAGCCTCCTCTTCTTCAGACTGAACAACCCCAGCTCCCTCAGCCTTTCCTCATAAGACTTACTCTCCAAGTAAGTTGTAGAATGCTGTTTGAAACTTTTTTTTTTTTACTATGTCATCTTCAAAAGTATGGGAAAAATGCTGAATTGGGGATATTTATATCAACTTAAAGTTGACCTTGACACCTGAAACAAGCTTTCCTGCTTTCTTCTTTTTTAGAATTCCTGAATGAAGGAATTGTCACCAGCCTTGACGAGAGCAGAAGGAAAAACTGGTAAGTATTAAGACACTAATTTTTATTTTCAGTTTAGAGTGCAGAATATATATTGTGAAGGAAAAAGTGTCTGGCAGTGTGCTTGCTTGATTCGATGGTCTATACAGTTCAGCACAAAATTATTTTTGCTGCTTAGCATAGTACCTTTATGAGGCACTCAGTGCACATACATATATGAGGATTCTTGATGTGTTACGCTGGTGAGTTTTTTTGTGTGGAGATTGATTTTAGATGCAAAATGCATTATGAATTTCAGCCTTTGCAGAAAAGAGGTACTTATGCTTAGTAATAGCAGTCTTTGCTGTGTTGGTATATAATGGGATCAACAAGTATAAAGATGTAGCGCTATCGATTTTTTCCGAACTATTGGGTGAAACTTAATTAAGAAAGAGAACAGGATTTAGACACTTGTCATTTTAAATTTATTGACTGACATTATGAGTGTTCTTCTGGCACACAACACATCCTTGCCATCCAAGGGATCCAGGAGCTGCTTGCTTGTAGGTGTCACCCATTAAGAGTATTTCCTAGTAATAGGACTTGACAGGGGAGACCTAAGATCCCAGGCAAATCCCCACTTCTTGTACCTCCCTTTGGGTGCAATCTAATTGCTCTGGAGTCAGCGCACAGATTTGAGGAGTAATGATAATTCATGTTCCAAATAAGTGCTTTGTACGAAGTAGAGCAGATGCAGCCCCTCAGAATTCCCTCAACAGATGGAATATAGAGCTAGAGCTGTATTGCAGAATGTTCTGGAATGGAATTGAGTAAGGACAGATTTGGCTTTAAATCCCTACTTTCAGGTAGGCAGAGAGTAGCTTAAAAATTCATTCTCTGATCACCTAGAAGTGGCTTTTTGACCCATGGTGTTACAAGGTGAGATGAGTGCAACCCTGAATGGGTTGCTATTTGTACAAAATATTTAATATTGGCAATAATAAGAAAATAAATGAGTGTGACACTCTACACTCCAATAGTTAGGACACAAACTTCTGGAATGTGAGAAAATAGATGAAAAACCATTGAGGTCAGAACATCATGACCTTTCTTTCTCATGTTTGCCTTTGGAAAACAGAGGTTTGAAACACCAAGGAAGTGGGAATGTCATTTCCTATATTTATTATTCCATGCCTAGCCTTTGAAGTTCATATTTTTGTTCAGTTTGTTTTTTCCTTTTTCTATTGGTTCTAAAATTTAGTATAGTAGTGTGCTAGCTGTTGAAAGCATCATCTGTCACATGCAAAACCCAAGTAAAAGAAAAAGCAGCACAAATGGTATATAGAAATGAATGCATGAGCATCTTGGCAGAGGTATCTTAAGGTGAAGTTTTAAGATTGCACAGAACATTCTGATCCTGTGCTGCAGTCAGAATGGCAGTTTTGATTTCTTATCTCTGACCCCATATTCCTTCTCCCTACTTAGTCTGCCAATTGCAAGGGCACAGTAGCCCAGTCAGAGAAAGGAAAAAAAACACTACCAAGAAAACCAAACCGCTGCCCCCTGTCAGTCCCAGGGGGCCCCAGACAATTCTGTCAGTCTGAAACCATAAGAAAAAAATTTCCTAAAGGAAAAGGTTTGAGTTTGATGTTACTGTACAGTTCTGCAGTCATTATTGCCAGTGCAAGGGGGAGGGAGAGAGGTAATGGAGTAGCAGATCAACAGCAGCTTTGGGTACACCTAGACCGGCTTGAGACTATTGTGGAACTGCTCTGCAAATGGTCTGAAGTCAACAAAATCCAGAGAACTTCTCCGTGAGTTAGATTGATCTTTGAATTAGAGTATAAATAAGCCTGGATGATTCATCTGCCTATAAGATACTATTTCAGTTTTATTTTTAATTGGAGCCCAGTAGTGGATATAACTGGTATAAATGGTGATCTTTCTTTGATGAGCGTCACTTTCTAAGTACTGCAGATATCATTAGGTGCAATTTCACCCCATCAGTCACCTTACAAGGTAAGTTAGTGTCATAAAGGTACTTTGAGGCTTCTAGTAATCCTCACATTTACCATTTTGCAAACAGAATAAAAAAGGTACAGTTCACGTACTTTATTAACATTTCAAATTTGACGTGCAATTTGGACGTTTGTTTATCTGATACTTATGTTTAAATGCATCTGCATATAAGGAAATTCAGTATTGTCATTGTGATGTCAATACAAATGCTTTTTCTAGAGCAGTTCAGGAGTGGCACAAAACTCCAAGAACTGCATATTTAAAAATCAATAAGCAAGGTGACAATTACAAACTACACAGTGTTTATATCTTGTGCCTAACAGGCAGAAGGTTGCAATCCAGAAAATGTGCATAGCCATTTATATTATTCAAGGTCATCACAGTAAAGATAGGAAGTAAATTTCAGTTATCTTTAAGATGATTAGGACTGTTGGAAAATCAAGCCCTGACATTATCTACATAAGGAATAAAATATGGCTAAATATGAGCCTAGACAGGTTTGTGGCAGATAATTCATATTTAAGGTAGTTTTTCATTAAATAACTCTTCTCTTGATCCATGAATCAAAGATAAACTGAGAAATAAATACATATACACATGTATATTACAGAACATTTGCTATTACTTGATTCCATTAAAAGTAGAAATCTAAAAAGGAAACATTCCTGGAATTGTAAAAGAAAACATTCTAGGAATTATGTGCTTTACATATGACTGTAGTCTAAAGGAGTAGTCAAAGACTTCATCCAAAATTATCGGAAGAAGAAAGAAAGAAGTGTAGTAATTCTAAAAGAAACACCTCATTTCATGAACATGTATCTCTTACGGTGGTCTTCTTTTTCCAGGATAGTCAGTGGGAAAATGCCCATATTACTGATCTACAATTTAGTCATTTTAATAGTTAGTTGCTAAGATCCATCAAACTTTTGAGGAGTTCTGTTGTAAAGAATTTTTAAGTACAAGATCCACATTCACAATGTATTTCAATCAAGTTTCAATAAAATGTTGGTGATAAAGTTATAGAGTGAAAGAAACGATGGATATTTCAGCTTAAAGAATGTATTGGTCTGATATAAACAGGATGTGAAACAAACGCTTTCCACATCACAGGTAAGACTTGTGATTAATGTAGGTAGAACAGTTTTATTGTGTAATGTTATGCATCACAGCAAAAAATGCATGGAAAATAGTCCTTTTAAAGAGCTACAGCTGATTTTGCCTGTAGCAGAGAGCATAAATGAAAAGCAATTAATAAAATATCTTTCACTACAATTATAAATCAAATTAAGGGATGCATTAAAAAATTTACAGAACATTGTCTGGAAATCACAGACTGTACAGGAATGTCTTCCCCATTCAATTTTCCGAGAAGAGGATTTCCATTAGTTACAGCAGAGTTATAGAACATTAAATATCCAACAAAAATGTTGCAGTGTCCTTCTGCTGAAGAAGTTTCTGTGAAATAGGAAACTGATTTACAATTTTACGGGGAAGATGAAGTGTGGTGTGTATTTGCATGAGGTGCAGTAATTTAGATTTCCATATACTCAGTTTGGAGATGTCACTCTTGTTTAGTTCAAGTTGGGCAGCTGTTGGAAGCCAAGTGAAAATGCAGATGGAAGGGAAATAGGTATGTACCAAACAACAAATAATACGTTGGTAAAAACATTGGATGAAAACATGGGAATATTTCAGGTTTGATTTTCAGTCCTTGCTCTTGGAAATAATTTGGGGGAAATTCTAAGATAAGCTGTGAATGAAGATTTGTTATTGTTGCAATGGCAATGTTTTAGCAGCGGTGCAGGGACTGCTACTTGCTGCCTGAAGCCACACAATCCAAGTTACATAATGAAATTCTCTCCTTTTATTTGCTTTTGGAAAATATCTCGGGAGTTTCTTACATGTGATTCCTCCACACAAAGTGAAATGGCTGTTGAAATGCAAAGGTGTAATTGACTGTCTATTGGAAGTCACAGTTCTGTACGATAATATATATCATAAAAATTATAGTTAGCTGTGTTGGAACTATAAAATAATCCAACAGTTATAGGCAGCTGTAGTTTGGGCATGTTTGATAGTGCAGGTACTGCCCTCTGATATTATAAATGGGAATGTTGGAAATAAATTTCAGATGCACTCGAATTTAGGCATATTTAGGATGACAAATCTCAACATTGAGTGCTGTGAATATACTGCAGGATGAAAGTCTTGATTTTGTGAATATCTGTAGATTTTTTTTCCATTTCTAAATTTCAAGCTTTAAACAAATGGTTACTTTTCAGTATTACAAACCTAGAATCTTTCGTGTGTATGTCTGAAATATCCACTGTTAAATAAGAAGTGAGAAACATAACCTAACTTAATCACTGACTGTGCTATTCCCTTTGTATTTCAGCACGGAGAAAATTTTTATTTCTGTAGCAGTAGAAATTACTATTTGTTATCAAAATCCTGATTGTATTAGGTGCTGTATATGCACAGAACAAAAATTTTCTATACAGAAGAATTTAATCTGTAGATAGACAATAGATTTTGCTGTTACCATGTTTAATACCATGGAGTTTTTTGGATATGTGTCATTACATTGTTCTACTCTTTTGGATTCTCAGTCTTTAAGTAATAAGCAAGCTTATATATTTCACATTTAGAGGCTTTAAATGCTCAGGAATATTTTATATTGGTAAGGTAATTGAAACAACTTACTGTTCCCCTGTTCCCTCTTGATTTAAAAAAAAAAAATAAATTCTGTTATATCAGGAATTGTTTTCCAGTATTTTTGTACAAACTAGTCATTACTAGAAGTTGATTGTAAAGGCAGAAGTGGGGAATGGAGGGTGGAAAGGAAAATGGGTTTTAAGGGAAAAGGATGGTATTCTGCTCAACTGCATCATGCATGGCAAGGTCATGGTAGTGCATCATCACAAGGAGTTAGACAAAAGTGGCGTAATTAGGTGTAATCATATGTTTAGATAAACAAAATAAGTAAAAGGACTAACGAATTTGGGTAATACGGGTTTGTCTCCTGTGCTTGTCACGGTCCTGTAACTGTCTAAGCATCATTTTGCTGTGTAATACTCATAATAACATATCTTCTCCTTTATGCTTTCTGTCTTAACTATTTTAAACTACATGCTCCTCAGGTCAAAAGCTAATGCATGTTGTGTGTGTGAACAGCAACCTATTACAATAAGTGTATTTATCTTAGTTGCTTAAATAGCTCCAGTGCCATATACTCCTAATCGTTGCTGGTGACTTTTGGCACTTGTAGTGTTAACCACTACATAATAACAGCCAGAGGATTTGGTGTATACGTAACCTAAATATATAGGTCGTCTGTGTATCTGATAACTGTCTGTGATGAATAGTGTGCTTTCCCTGTAAATAGTTTTGCTGGATATATGCTATCATTTGAACATGGTATTTGCATGCATATTATTTTACTGTAATATAAACACTTTGTTAAAAGGCGGGGTAGGTGTTTTGTCAGTAACACGGAGTACCATTGTTGAGAAATTAATTTCCTATTCCAACCTCTCAGTAGAAAATAACTTTTAACATTAGGTCTAACAGTGAAGATGAAGGATTATCAAAAATTCTCTCAAAAACATGGAATAAATGCTGGATAATTCAACCTGTTAGCTCAACAAACCTCTATATAGTGTATTCCTTAAAAATTTAAAGGTTACTTTAGAATTTGGAGTATGAGCACATGATTCAGATTCTCCAATTAAGGAAGTGGTTTCTTTCAGAAAAATTCTTCTCTCAAAAGCTTCTTCAGAACAGTTGGAATGCTTTCTATCTGGCAAGAAACATAATGAACAACCAAGCCATATTTGAATTTTTCTTCTGTAAACCTGAACAAAACAAAGGAAGTGTAGTCAAATGGAACAGAATTTTTTGAAGTTTTTTCTTTTGTTATTGCATGCTCAGAATGTTTGAGAGAACACAAACATGTTTCATTTCTAGTTTCATTGAATCTGTTTTCACTTTCTTGCCAATTCAATATGGATATTTGAGAATTTTTTAACGTCAGCTCTTCTCTCTTTTTTAACTCTCCCTTTCTTTCCCACTGTGTTCGGTCATTTTATATATATCATTTCACATCAATTTTTTTCACCTTCTCCAGTGGGAAAAAATAGGCTAGTAAGTCTGATACTTGCTTTTTGAAATTTGTTTTTCTTTCAGCTGTTTCCCTAAAGAGGGGTAAAAGAAGTGAACTTCAGAATATAGAACTGGAAAACTTAGCATTTTAGCAGTACTACTACTACTACTAAATAAGAAAATGCTTGGCAGTGGTGGAGTGTGGGAAAATCCAGGTTCCATTTTTCTAGAAAAAAGAAGCTTGTCACCAAGTCTCTATTTCAGAAAAAAATCGTTTCTTTCTTAGAAGAAAACATTTAATAAGAAGAATTGCTTGTCTCAGTGATCGCAGTGTGTGAGAAGTGGCTGGACTTGTGTTTTGATTGTTTTGGAGTGAAAACTCAGCTCTTTAAATTTAATTTATACTTTTGCATTTAAAGCAAGTTCATTATGATTGTGCAATGGAACCTTTGATGTACTAGCCACAGGTAGTAATTCATATTGGATGGAATTAATCTGTTAATGTCTTTTTACTTTTATTATGTTAATTTGTCTGTTATAAATGCTAAAACTTAAACCAGGA
The DNA here is from genome assembly GCA_013399435.1 of Arenaria interpres. Lineage (NCBI taxonomy): Eukaryota > Metazoa > Chordata > Aves > Charadriiformes > Scolopacidae > Arenaria > Arenaria interpres. Next base: position 50,240 of record VXAK01015772.1, read on the forward strand.
TTCTACCTCTCCAAATACATTAGCATATATGTAGATTTATTACCGTCAGCAAGAAATTATTTTTCTGGATTTTCAAGTCCAAAGAGAAATAGGCTTTCAGATTAAGGGGTAAAAACATAAAAGACGTGCCGTGATATCCTTTGCCCTTTATCTGAAGCCTTCCCTAGTTTAATCAGAAAAGATCCTACTAAACATCCTGCACAGCCTATATATCACCTTCTCTGCAAAAACAGTGGAGGCAGTAACTGGGAAAGCCTCTCCTTGTTCCTACTTCCCATGCCTGTTCCTGTTATCTGTTGACGTTTCCCCAGTTCTTTGTCTCTGTAGCATTCCTCTGGTGTTTTTGAGCAAAGTAGGCAGCAGGGATTCTGTTTTCCGTTCCAAATTAGAGGAAATCAGCAGAGGAAGGTAGAGCAAAGACATCTTTGTGAAGCTGTTTGAGCATAAGGGGAGGGACCACTGTAACATGGGCAGCAGCAAATACGTGCAGTCTCCCGTTTGCCCATTTCAGGCCCTGGACTGATGAAGAAAGTTTTTGGTTATAGTCAGCACATACTTCCTTAAGTATTACTTGCTGAAACAGAACGTGTTGTAGAACTTCCACAGTGTCACTGGAGTGCACCACCCCGCTATTGCATAGATTAGTGTAAATGTATAAGATTTTATACTAGTTTCTTATAAAAAGTCTCTGTCCCCGCCTGTGGACGATCCACAGATTTGTTGCCCTCCTGCGCAGGTGTTCACTCACGCTACTGGACATTGTCTCTGAAATGCAGATCCCCACTGAACTGCCAGTCGACATAGCTTGTTCAAAGTGGTTGTCTGCAGAACTGTTTGCTCTGCAAAGTTAAAACCAAACTAATAGTTAGACCTTGTAACTTCACAGATGTTTAAGTGCAGTTTTACGCTGCTTCCAATAGAGAGTAGACTACAAGCGAGCACTTTTACAGCAAAGTTCAGACATACTGGTTAGGCACTGCTGTTGGCGATTTCAGTCTTGCTAACAAGATTTACAGCAGACAAGACTGACTCCCTAAGATGTTCTGTCAGTGACAAAGAGAACCTTTCCTCTCCAAGAGCATCCGACCCAGTACTGTTATCCTCTCCCATAGCATACTGATCCACGTGCTAGTGTCTGAAGCAAGGGGACATGACATACATCAAGGTAGCAGCCCGGATCATGGGGGAATGGCAAGTCACCTTGACCTGCCTTCCTAGATAGCTCATCACCTTTGGCTAGGCCTGTCCCTGTGGCCGTTTCACAGCCCCAGAAGTTTTATTTCATATTTTTTTGATGCTAGCAGATGACTATTTGTATGCAGTCATGTGTCATCGTGTACCACCCCCTATTCCCTGCCCAGCCTTTTGCTTTGTTCCCTCTAATCAGCTTGCTCCAATATACGCATCATTTCTCTAGGCAATGTATATCTCCTTTAGGCTCTCTTGCATTCTTTCTGATTGCAGTTCTTTTCTAATTCATTCAGTGTGTTACTGTTTCTCACCATCTATAATACATTGTAACCATAGATACCATGCACAATTCAAACATGAATCTTCAAGGCTTCACATTTCCTCTTGTAAATATTTTGATGAAAAGAGCGATTATATTTCAGATCAAGGCTTCAACAGAGTATTAGTTAAAAACATTGATTAAGAGATTTAAAACTACATGTTCAGCAGCGTGTATCCTTAGGAGTACAGGATGAAGTTGAATCTGAGACTCACACCTACTGCATGTTAGCACGAAAAGCTACTGAAAGGTACTTACATTTTTGTATTGGTGATCTCTCAAGGCCTGATCCAAAGTCAGTTGCAATGAAGGTAACACTTTCCATTGATTTTAATTTGCCTTGGAACATAGATCTTTTATAGTTTTAATTAGTAGCTTTAAAAATGTGTTTTATGTAATTTGTAAAGTGCTCAGGATGAATCTAAATGTAAAATATTATTATTTTCCATTCCAGACTTAGGCAGCATTCACGTCAACTACTGTGAGTGTACTCAACTGCAGAAGTAGTTGAACTGTTTTTGATTTTGGGTTGGGTTTTTTTGGGGGGGTGGGGGTGTAGAATCCCATGCTTATTATGAGAATATTTTTGATTTAATCTTGTCCTTAACCTCATTAGGAAAATCTATAAGGATTCGTTAAAAGTTCTTTCTCTATATATGGCTATTAAAATCCTTACACATTTTTAGGAGTAAATAAATTTAGGAAAAAGAAATGCATAATGCTGCAGCCTTTTATCAAGGGCATATACCACGCACCAGATGGAAAACAAACTGTGTTTACAGCATTATCACTATCGCCACTGACACTACTAGATCTACAATATGTTATAGCAGCAGCTCCATTAACCTTGCTAGTTCTGTTGGAGTTGCCTGGTAGTTTGCCCAATCTGTGTTTGTTGTCAGCAAACGGATCAAATTAGGAGATTTTCATTCTGTTTATTGACCTTTTCACTCCTTCCTCAATTTAGGCCACAGTTCATTCAAAATTGTTCTACTATTGCTCTGTAAAATACTGCAAATAGATATCTCTGGTTCTGTCTACTACTGCATATGTAAATTATACTGTCTTACTTCAGAGGTGAAGCTGCAGGAAAACAGTTGATAGCAAATGTGCTGTAAAAAGCCAGTCTTACCTAGTTGATGGCCACGGTGTGCCCAAGCTGTTGACCTCTACCCGCATTAGGAGACACTGCTGTCTCTCAAGGCAGGCTTGCCCAAGGGGGCTTTCAGCTTTCAAGTAAGAACGGTCTTATCCACCCTTATTTATTTATTTAACATAGTTATACTTATTTATGTCAAGTTTTGGGGAGCAGGTGGGCATCTTTATGTTTATAAATGAGTTAACTAGCAGAGTGATTCTGTTGCCCTTCCCTCAATGCCTTCCTTCCAGGCTAGTGAAAAGATGCTTAGTTTCTAACCTATGTCCTGTCTTGCTGAAGGTACTTCGCACCGTAATTCCAGTGTCAGTTCAATTCATCTGGAACCACTGCAGTCCTGTATGTCCCTAGACATTGTACGCACCCTGTGTTTGTGTGACAGAAATTCACACACAGCCACACGACAACCCTCATCTATGAACTGATCTAGCCCAAATTTAACTTTGCTGCTGCTGTGATATTGAGCTAGATACATTTCCTACCTCACCCCGTGACTGCAAGAGCACTTGACCACAGGCAGAAACAGAACTAAGTGCCTCTGGGTGAGGAGAGCAAGAGTGACTCCTCTCCTTAATGGTGCTTGCCAGACAAAAATGATTGTGAGCTAAGATGTTACATTAGCTGGAGAATTTGAGTGCCTTAGGAAGCTGTTTTTAATTAGATTATTATTTGGAAAGAGGTGATGTCCTCCATATACCTATAGGAGGACACCTATGCCATTTCTTGGCATTCTCTATCTCTTTTTTTTTTTTTCCTTGGCAGTTCAGTTTATGAACATTATAAAGGAAACAAGGCTGTAGGAGTAAGAAAATTATTTCAAACACTGAGCTAGAGGTAACCTGATACTGGCTTTGTGCAACCTCCCTTCCACTTCTTCCTGTTGTGTGAGTAGCGCTGATCAGGCGGTTGTGATTTAGATCAGCGCTACTTGCCACAGCAAGCTGAATAACCTCCTGACCTTCAGTTCTATTGTGATATACAGGTTTCATTTTCTCTGAGCTAAAACCGACTTACACTGTAGGGAAAACAAGGCCTGATTCTCAGCTTAGACAAAATTAAAGGCACAGCATCAGGAATCAGGCAGAGTGAAATGTTAAGGTTTTTTTCTACTATATAAAATATGGCAAATGTAAAGGATTGTTTTGTTGGTACCCTTACATTTATGTATATCATGCACAGAAAAGAAGTTTAGATTGCTGTATGAGGAGTAATGAAGGAAAATAAAAATTTAAGAATTTAAAATTTTCTGCATGCATAGTTGCACTATCCCTATTCTTCTTAAAACATGTATCACAGTATTGTGGTCTACATAAGGACAGCCAGAGTTAACAGGTATGGTTCTGAAAATTTACCCCCGATTTTTTCTTTGAAATTTAAATAACATATTAAACGGTTTAAGTCCAACAGTCATAGTAACAATGATAGATAGGGGTTATTTTTGCTGTCCATTACTGCTATTTTTGCATCTTAATGCAAAGCTTGTCTTGCATTGGATCTGGTATTTTGTTGCATAGGCTGAAGCTATTTTGTAAAAGTTCTTTCAGCTTCAGACTAGTTTATGTTAGATCGAGGTTTCCTGGGCAGAGCAGCTCAATGTTTTGAGATGATGTGTGACCTAGTCATTCCAAAAAAACCTCCATAATAACCATCACTGTTAGTAGGAGCAGAAAGGTAATAGACGTAAATGAGGATATATTGATTTATGAAATTATAAGTTTATCATTTTAATCAAAGTTATTTAAGTTACCAGGATTGGTACCCCCAAGAGATAAGTTGTGACTATATGCTTCCCTGGTTTTAGCAAGAGACAGCATTTGGGATATAGCTTATTCCAGCAGGAACTGATGCATAGCTTATGGGCATCCATAAACGTGGTTTGTGAGCTCACCTCCACCTCTTATTTTGCAGGTGGCATGATGTCTTAGACTGTGCTATACAGACTACTATGCAGAATCGTATGAATCTAAACTTTCCTTTGTAGTGCCTATAGGCCACCCATTCTTTCTGTAATGTATCTGCGTAAGCAAGTGAGCAAAAGGATCCTTTGTACTTAGTCAGGTCTAGTCCATGGGTGCCCTACGAGCAGCGTAATACTGTACGAAGTACTGAAAGTACAAGTACCGAGTACAGAAAGTTACAACAGCTCACGTAGCTTGTATTTGAGGCAAAACTCGGGGTCAGTACTAAAATAATTCCAGTTTTGCCTCTCTGGCATTTGCTTGACAGACTTCTAAAGAATGCAGTGTATGGGGAGAAGACCTTTCCCTCCGTTGCCGCACTGAATTAATCATTAAACTGTGTATTCTTAATGAGGGAAGGTTTATACTTTCTCAAGTCAAGAAGACTGTCTGAGCTTGATCTGCTCGTGAGAATTAGAGAAGACAAAATGCCTAGCATTTTTTTTTTCTCTATGTCTTAAATGAAATATTTAATAACAGCAGCAAACATTATAGGCACCTTTCTTCTTCATGGATATTACTAGAACTATTACAGTAAGTATAAATTTTTTAAGATATTAGTATTATGCACATTTGTCTTCCTTATTTGCTTTTAACATGAGAAATAATATTTCTGCCAGTATTAGATATTATTCCTTCTTAATCTGTCATAACTATTTATAAAACTTTGATTCTACCTGAAAATATTAAGCATAGGCACAGTGTAGCTGCTGTCTGTAAGATTTCTTTTGTGTTTCCTGCTGGAGTTGGCTTCTCTGCAGAAGTGTTAAAGCGGGTGAGGCCCACTGTTGTGGATCGGTTGTGAAAGCCTCCATGTGAACCGTCACATTTACCTTTAACAGACTACAGTGCCAGGCTGAAATCTGGGATCTCCTGTCACAGCAAAGTTGAAATAGTGCTTTTCTGGGTGCGTGATAATAATAATAATAATAGAAGAGGTCACTTTTTAGAAGAGCTTACCTTATAGTAGATGGTTTAAGAGAAGCACTGGTGAGTCATCATTCATTCAAGCCTGTTTCAGACAGTTCTTTGTCTATAAAAAGACAACAGGGAAGCCCAAATTGATAGCTGAGTCCTACTGATATCACTTGTGTACTCATTCCTTCATGTACTTTGCCTGCAGTGTTTCTGAGAGATAAAATAGGGCTTAGGTTGATGAGAAGGAGTGGATAGGAAGAACATTATTTTTTTAACCATTTGGATGTAAAAAGCAATAAGATATCTTGAAGTAGAATCTATTTGTTTCTCTTTTTCACTGGCACTTCTGACATGATATTCTTTTAGAGGCTTTATTATGAGCAGAATTTTATGTATAATGCATGTGGGCAGGTATGTAAAGGAGCAACAGAAGGGAGAGAACAAAAAAAGAGAGGGAAACTAACAGCCTCAGAGCAGATACTGAGCTTCTGTGAAGGCGTCCGTCAGGACAGGAAATGAGAATCTTTCCTGACAAGGAGAATGAGCTGATCAAGAGTACTCATGGACAAAAAAAGAGTGACTCTCGTTGCTCCATGCAGTTTGGTATTGGGTCTTTGTAAGTCTCCTGCTCTTTCGGTCATTCTTGAGAATAGTAAGTTTCCGTGCAGAGTATTTGGTTTTACTCAGATGTTATTGCCATTATGCTTGTGGGCATAGATCCAGAATGATGCAAAAAGGGCAACAGCGTATTGACTAAGTTGTTGTCCTCTCCTGGATTGCTGGCATGAGCAGAAGTTGCAATATTAAATAAGCTGACCAGGAAATGCATCAGGCAGAAAATTATTGGTCACCTAATAACTGCATCCATTTTTCTGGACCATGCACTGAGACCTTTCTCTTTTTCTTTATGCTCTTATAATATCTTGATGCCATTATTGGAATATTCTGTCCTTATAGACATGCCATTGAAATCTACTCACTTCTTAGTAGCCTTTGTAATAAAGGATAAGGAGGACCTGTTCTTCAGAAGATTCATTGGCTCCCAGAGTGTTGTATATACTCTATTGCTTTACAGGTTGGGGTGGTTTGGGCATCAGGGGACACTAATTTCTGCCACATTTGTTACAACTTGTTATTCAGTATCTTTACCAATGATCTGAATCTTTTAATTGCTAATCAAGTTTGCAGTTAGAAGGAGAGAATAGCAACGGGGGTGAATAAAGACATGGACACAAAACTGTGTTGTGACTTAGTTAACCCAGCCGAAAGGAAACGGAATTACTGAGTAAGGGAATGTGTCATGGAACTGGTTGAGTGAAAATATATGGAAAGATCAAAAGATAGGAAAGGGACCAATATAATGGTGGACTATGATGCCTGTTGATGCTGTATGTGGGTCCCTAGAACACAAATGCACAAAAATAGATACCTACTGAATGTAAACATGCCATAATAATGTGTGTAAAAATGAGTTTTGACCCATGGGTGATGCGTGAACAGAAAATGTGCTTACGAACATGTATGAATAGGGGTAGGAAGAAGGTGTTGCATGTCCTTAAAATGGCATTAGAGCTATTGCTATCATAAATTATTTCCGGTTTTTATGTTTTCTTCAACAAAATGCTGCTGAAAATGGGGAAAAAAAAAAAAAAGGTAAGAGTTGAAAAAGAATTTGAAGCCTAAACACATGCTTTTTATGACTAAAAAGTAAAGAAAAAATGCTGCTTTACCGTCAGAAAATATGTGGTCGTGTCTTGTGTAAAAAAATCAAATTTTCAGAAAATTTAGACATTTATTTACTTTGTCGTTATATTTCTGCACAAAGAACGTTGAAAAAAGGCTGTATTAGTAGCTTCTGTAGCTGATGGCATTCATAAACAACATAAACAATGAGAGTTAATATGTAAGGGGAGTGGGGAAACAAAACCTAAATCCTAAACACAGGAGAGAGTGAGAAAAGGGGAAAACTCTCCAGTGGCTCCTGGGAAGAGAAGTAAGCGCAACCCCAGAGAAGTGTCCTTGTCTGGGTGTTCTCTGCAGTGCAGCAAGTGGTTATGATGCGTGTGATAATGCTTTCCACCATGTTTTACCCCCACTACTCTATACTTTTCATCAGGACCTGCACAAATACCATTGTCTGTGCCTATTTATAGTGATATTAGCATGTTGTATGCTGACTGGTTTTCAAGCTTCCATGCATATATAGTATTGGCTACTGCTTACCAGCTGAATTGTAGTTCGTACTTACAATGTTATCTACTTTGTTAGGCATCACCATTGTTCTCACGCCATGGTTGCTGCTTCCCAACAGAACAGTAAAATAACGTAGAATAACATCCCTAACAGTACTGAGGTTTGCAAGTGCAAGGCTGTAAGAATGATAGCCTGAAAACAACAGTATGAGAAGAACAAGCACAAAACTGCCACGCGGGCTTTGGGAAAAACACAGGAACTAGGTACAAACTGTCAGCAGCTGTCAGCAAAGGTGTTAGAGAGATTTCAGATGGCCGACCCTTAGCATTGGAAAGGCATTTGAAGGTTGCTCTGTGCAACCCTGACCGCTGTTCAGAAGGACCTGTCTATGTATTGTGACCAGTATATAAGGGGAAGAACGTTGCAGTCTGGTCTGCCTTCCAGGATGGCTCCCCATTTGGTGTCCTGCGCGCCCCGAAAGTAGAGGTGGGGGATCAGTTGAGTGTGGTAAAACCAATTTTCTAATCTCCATGCGGAGATTCGGTGACAGTATAGCTATATGGGTAGCAGGACTGATACTACAACAGATGCCAATAATCTCACTGTGTGTGAGGGTAAATACGAGTGAAGGGGCTGGTGGTGACCATCCACTGAAGGTGTCACACCAAGTGGACCTTGATGTTTCTTGCAGCCTTTTTTAATTTTTTCCCAAAGTAACATTCTTGTTAGAGTTGCTGGATGCCATCAGTTACAACCCTGCAAATAAAGTGCTGCGTATATAACCCTTTCTCAATATCCTCTGTGCAACAGAATGCATATTATTTTAACTATTTCAGACAATAGCAGTTGTGGAATTCAAGCCCGCCCTTGCCATCCTATCACAATAAGGCATGTAATGTAGTTCTGTAGCAATCTGGCAAATAGTTTTATCGCTGGTAAGCTCACTCAGCTGAGCTGACTTTCTCCCAGCTGCTTTTCTTTCTCCTTTGGAAACGGAAGAGTCTGATAGTGAGTGGTACTAAAAGCTGCAGACAAAAGGAAGTTAAGAGACAAGGTGAAGCTCTATTTTCTTTAAGAGCTGAATGATGAGAACTGAAGCTCTTTGGCATAGTTTGTAATTGCTAGAAAGATGGGCCTGCAATAAAGGATTTTTGCTTATTCTTTTGTGGAATTTTTTGCGTGTCCCTTTCCTGGTTTAGTGTTACTAGCTGCTTTGAGTTTGAAGGAGCAGCCTGATGGCTTTGCCCTTGATTAAGAACCCCCATGTGGGATAAATCCAAGGGGATTTGAAACTTTCAACTCAAACTATGAGATTGGCAGCTTTTCAGTACAGCTTGGAGTGAGATTTCCTGTATCGGCAGAAGACCAAGGCCAACAGGGGAAATCTGGCCAGCTCAATACTAACACCTCACGAGATGAATGATGTTCTTGCAAGTTGGAAAATTGCTTCTTCATGGGAAGTCCTGCATATCGTAACTAGACGTATGTGGGCTGTGTAATTCAAAGTTAAATAATGATATTTTATAGGCTGTAATTATTTTGTATTTTGAAATGAGATTATTTTCACATATTGAAAAATTTAAAGAATAATCTGTGTCCGCTTCTTTTTGGACGATCTAAGTACTCTCACTGAAGTCCGTAATAATCATGACTCTTCATAAACCATAGATCAAAAGTACTTTAAAAGGTAAATTCTGTAGGGCTGTCTCATTTCTATTGAATCGTACTGTTTTGCAGCTGAAATTCTATAGAAGTTTCTGCAAGGCATTAAGTAACTGAAGTATAGAGCCTTGTACAGAGGAATCCAACTTGTCCCTAGTGGTTCTAGGCACTTCCTTGAAAGAAATAATATTAATTAAAGTTGATAAATACCTGAATTGTTTCTTCTGATTGTCTTGATTTTTATTTTTTTTTAAAAAATCTTAAAATTGATATGGAAATAAGTATTTAGTCTTACTAAAATACAGCTAGAGGTACAGCTGTACTTATAGGGCATGGCTAATGACAGCTATGGCTTTTCATGACATCTCTTTGGTAGGCTTCAGAATGACCTTGTCAAAGTTAAAAGCTCATAACATTCATATTTTGTTTTTATGGCATTATGATTCTGCATAACAGTGCTAAAAACAAAAACGCAGTATAATTATACTGTCAATCAAGCTGCCAGAAAAGGCATTTTCCACCAGCTTTGCACCTACTAAACTGTAAATAATTTACAAAATTAGAAGTCATGACTAAGTGGAGGCATTTTGGGGCTAGTTAAGCACTTGTCATAGCTCTGTGGTTTAAGCGACCTCACGCACTGAGCTCTGGTTGCTTACTTCTGTCCTGTGAGTGGGAAAACGGTCATTTGTTACCGTACTGCTGTGCCTGCACCTAATAAAAATATCAAGCTGTAAATAGAGCTAGGAACAGGTGTACAGTGTATGTTGTAATGATGTTTTATTCATTTGAATTTCCAGCCCATTTAGTCTCATCCAGCGAACAACAAAAATATTTTCTTCATTACCTCCAATTAATGTAAATGTCAAATATTTGAATATATTATCACAGGGATAATGCAGTACATTGCTTGATTTGTGGAGTATTTGCATTAAAGTGACAATTAAAACAACGACAACAAAAAAGTATCCAGACCACACGTTCGTATCTGTTGTCATCCTGTTTTGGGGATGTTGAACTTGTTTCTGTGAGATCCCCTTTCGACTCTGGTAAACAAGTTTCTTAAAGCCATTCAGTTTACCATCATTTATATTGAGTCTTTAAAAAAAATTAGTAATTGTTTGTACTCCTTTCTAAACAAGGTTTATTAACAGTCAGTTGTCTGTTCTGGTAGTATATATATAGCATGTTAAAATGTAATGGACAGATACTAATCTCTTATAATAGAGTTGTTCAGAGGGCAGAAGACTGCTTTATAGATATAGAAAAAGCCAATGTCTTCCAATAGGATAGAGACAATAAAATAATTATCAGATGTTTATCTTTCAATAGTTCTCTCTCCTTTTACTTTTCTTGTGCTTGTTTGTGACTTTGTGCCTGATTGCTCAATTACAATGTGGAAGTGAATACTTCTCACCTATTTCATAGTGCTGTCTTTACAATTAATTAAACATTTTTATAGTACGTGGGACTGAAACTCTTAAAAACCAGAAAACATTTCAAAGGCCTGAAATATAGGTCGTAAAAGTTAATGATGCCTAAAATTTGGCTTAATCTCAATTGAAAAATTAGTATAGGAATTAATTGTGTGGATGCAAATGTACTGCAATGGATAAACTATTCATTTTGTTTGTTTGTTTGTTTCCATTTATCATGTGGGTAGGTACTTTATTCATTAGTGCGTGTTGCTTGTGGTCCTGCTGCAGCATTGTGCTGGAGACAGTGGGCCCTGTGTCCCAGGGCAGCGCTGTGGCAGACCTTAGCTCAGGTCCAAGGAGCAGTATAAGTGTGTCAGCTGATGTTGTGCCTGGATGAGTGGCCATGAGGAAGGCATGAATTTGCTATTGTGTAGTCATATATTTATGCCCGTACAACGTGCTGAGATTCTATGCCTTTTCAGACTGGTGAAGCCTATGGAGTTGTGAGGAGAGTATGCTGCTTGTAATTTTTTCCCTTAAAATAAATGAGAATTAACTAATTACTTATTATTTTACAATCACCGGAATTCCAAAGTTTCACAAAAAGTGTCTGCCTCTTACTATCTATGTTTGGTTTTTTTTTTCATGTCATTCTCCTCTGATTCTAGGCTGTAAACTCTGCTTGGAGATTGTCATATTAGAGCTTTAGAAATGACAAAGTTTTACATTTCCCCAGCATCATGGGAGGAAAATAATTAGAGGAGAGAGTTCCAAGAGAACTTGATGGTCTGGAGAGCAGCAGATGTTGCAAGAGCATCTGGACTGCAGTTAGTTTAGCTCGTAATAGATGGAATTAGATGGAAAGTTGGGGGCATAAATTCTAGGTCTTGGATTCAGAAGGTGGGAAAAGGGGGTTAGTGCCTCACATTTAAAAGATAAAATAAACTGAAACACTAGATATGGAGAAATAGTAATGAAAATGTAGATAGGAAAACGCTTAGGCTTTTTGCATACTTCATGTATGAGTTACCTGAGTGTTGCAAGAACTAATAAAAGGTTAATATTGCTCATTTTTTAAAGAAACTGCCCATCTCTGTGATCTGACTTTAAAGCTGTTCTTGTTATGCCTACAGTGGTTCAAGTCAAATTTTTGAATTTTTAGAGGTTTGATTTGTTTGGTTACCTTTGCATCATCAAAACCATTCAGAGAACCAAATAATGATCCAGCAAGATATAAAGTACTTGTCAGCATTAATAAAAGTAACAGAGGGGGGACCTGAAGGGGAGCAGGGGGCAAGTATTCCTGGGAAAAGCGTGCTTAAAGTTATTCCATTTCTCCAGCTGAGGTCGGAGGGGACTGTCTTGTGTGGTAAAGCTTTAATGCTTCATGATCACACAGAAAATTTAATCCTAGTCTGGTTAAAAATGCCAGCTCCATGCCATTGCAGAGGGAAACCTACGGCTTATGAATTCGTAGAATAAATACAAGAAGAAAATATTACAAAATGTATTCATGCAGGCTAACAGATTTTTAGAATAAGTTCATAGTAAAATGTTGATAATAGCTGAAACTTAACGTGTAAAAATATGCAAATAAACAAATAGGTTGAAGGTGTAAGAAGATCAAACAATCCATCGTGTAACTTACAAACCAGTCCTCATCAAAAGATATCATTATACAATCCTGCACAGCTTCATTATGTGTGTACTATATGGAAGACAATATATTCTAGTTGAAAGGGAAAGAAATTTAGATGCAGTAGGCAAAATCAGAGGTAGCATAAACTGGAAATAATAAATGCATGTGTGCATGTGAGCAAAGCTTGCAGGACGATGTACTTTGAGAAGCTGCTTTTTGTAATGGCTTCCCGTAATTTTCCTATCATGGTAAATTAAAGGTATAATGAATCTTAACTTTGTATCTGCAGCCTATTCCTAATTACAAAGGAGGGGAGGAAGACAGAAAAAAATCCCAACGCTTTCCTTAATTCTGCAGGATCTTTTTTTTTTTTCTATGGAAGTTTCACTTAATTGTCTTTACTTCAGTTTCGTTAAAATCTTGGCTTCTGTCATGTATAGCTCATGAAGTCACTCCTATACTGGGAACTGCCACAGTCTCTATGCACACCTTCGCTGCTGGGGAAGTGGGGGCAGAAATGCATGTAAGCCTACTGCCCTGCTACCCTTTCCTGTCACTGTATCTTGAGGTACTTTATGGAATAAGAGTTATTTTATGACAGGAAAAGCAAAAATGCTTCCATTTCATGGCTGTTTTGAGTCACTCTTTTTATGTTCTATCCCTTTTATCCACGCTCTTCTGTGTCACTATCTTGGCAGTTGTTCTGCTTTGGGTCAGGCAAGCATCTCAAGAGACTACAGTTCAAGTGTGCCCAAAAAAGGAAAAAAATGGGTCTTTTTAATATGAGTGAAAACCTTCCTTTTTATGAGTGAAAACCTTTCTTTTTTTCTTTTTTCTTTTTTTGTTTTTTTTTTTTTTTTGTCTAATTTAATATAAACTTTAAATCCAGGACATTAAGTGATTCAATTTCAAGTTTCTGTGGGACTTTTTTTTTTTCTCAAAACAAATTAATTGACCTATCCCCAGTTGAAAGTTATTTGTTATTCCCAAATGATTTATTGATTCTAAATGTCCCAATGATTTTCTAAGATTTCTTGGCAGTTAAGGATATGTGTAAATAATTGGTAATAAAAGGAAAAGATTGCAGTGAGCAATGGGAATTACATATCTTCCCATTTCATTCAGAGAATGTATCTTAAAGAATATACACCAAACAATCTAATTTCCCTGCACTCATTATCACCAATTTTTCTCAATGGGTTGAGTGAATAGTCATAACTACATCATAGCTGACACAGCTTTCCATGCATAATAATGTAAATTTGAGCAATCCATTGCTCAGAATTCACTCCATATAGTTAAAATCCAGTGGATATCAAAAAGTCAACACATAGTAATTTGTTGTAATTATGGGCTATCTTTTAAATTATATTTTTACATCTAATCAATGAATAGATTCATTTAGTTCTGATCATCTGTAGTGCAACAGAGAAATCCAGATAAGGGAAAAATAAAGAACGTATCTCAAAATAACCTAATAAATTGTTGGTGTTCATATCATACTTTACAAATTAGTATCCAAAAAAACCCAAACACTGAACAAGAATGGGAAAAAACAAAGATACTTTAAAAATACCTTTCCTTTAAAAATACTTTTCCTTCTGTCCTTTCACAAGAAGAAATATCAAGGAGTGTCCAATGTATTTTAAGTAATTGATGAAGAACATTTTTTCTGGTGATTACTTTTAATGTCTGTATCTCAGTGGATAGCAATATTTGAGCCTCAGGCTGGGTAATCATATCTTCTGCTGTCTGCATTAGAAATAACGCTTAGATTCATGTGGTTAATTCTGTAGTCCTTGCTCTCTTTGTAACATTCTGCATCATAAAAATATATATTTGAATGTTTTATTTTGTATTTTTTCTAAATTTAGTTTAGAGAAGCTATACCTTAGTATGTGTAGAGAGATAAACTAATCAGAACATTGTATTTGGTGCTAAAGGGCAACAGAAATGTGTGTGAGTGGAGGCAGATAAGCTTATGCAGCTCTGAGAATTTTTCAAGCCACCATGGTTTGGGCCATTAGTTATATTAGAAAATTACTTTCATTCTGTCCCTGAAAATACTGTGTTAATAACATCACATGCAGCAGGAAGCTTGAGTTTGAAAACAAAAAGATGGTGTGATTGGCTCCATATTGTTTTAATGTTTGTTTTTTTTGCTGATGGTTGAATGGGTTTTTAGACAGAGGAGCCTCAACAGCGTATTTCTACAGCTCTGTACTCTATACCAAGGCCCGTAGCAATCCATTCAGTAACCCCTGCAAATTAGGACTGCTTTAGGGATGTGACATGTCCCAGCGGCCAGCCCAGCAGATGAGAGCAGTCAGGAAGTAATAAGCCTCTATCATTCAGGGTCAATGATTTATGACCCGAGAAATAATGTAAAGGATAAGTGAAATCTTGCCTATGGAGAGATCATAATGATAATACAATGGACACTTTGCTTAACGTCAGCAGGTGTGTTTCTGATACCTCCAACACCTTTTAGGAAATCTAAGGCAAGCTTTACAGATGGACGGTCATCAACCTCTCAGGTTTTGAATTTGTTTTTGTAAAGTAGAATCTCCTTTTTTCACTTTGTGCAACTTAGGCAGCATGCACGCGCACAAGGTATAGACGTATACATACATCATGTTGATAGGTGTGGATTTTTTCTCTGCTTTTAAAAAAAATCTGTAACCAACGTTATGTTCATAGAGCTGATCAAACATTGCAGAGTGAAAAGCTTTGCCACAGGTAGCAGTGGTGAGTTACAGGAGGTTCCTCTGCTGCACTGTGTGCGTACCCACATCTAAAAAAAACTTCACACGTTAGCAGAGCCAACAGTGTTTAGGTTCGTCTGTTTTTTGGTGCTTTGGGAAGACTATAAATGAAGAATTAATTGAACAACAACAAAATAACGTATCGAGATAATCCCAAACCCCATTTTTCGATAATTGTTTCTTCTCTTAAGAGAACATTACCTTTCTCACAGATGGTCAGAGTGATGCATTTGGGGAAATCAGCCAAACTTGGCTTTCTTCCTGGTCTCTCTGCTTAGTAACTGCAGCATTTAAGCCCAGAAGTATTATTTAACTTTGCTCTAGATACCATTTTAATCAACAATACTAGGCTTCACAGTTGGGAAACTCCTTTTAAGGTCTCCAAACACAATTTTTTAATTTTTTTTTTTAGTGTTTTGGACTTACGAAAACAGATTCTACCAAAATAAAGTTTGCTTACTTTCAGATTACTTGAAATAAGATTCCTGAAATATGACTTGTAGAAAGGTTTAACGAGTCATGTAGATGTCATATTAATCGGAAATGCTCTTCCAACAATTAAATCAGGGGTTTGAAGGAAAAAAGATTTACTCCCACCTCATACATAGGAAGGAAGATATATTACACAGTTGAAAGAGTCATGTAGAAGCTGGGTGATGTGACTCTTAGGCTGAGTTCCTTCTCTGAGACTGAAATCCAGGACTTAGCCTCTCTGTGTTGTAGTAATTTATGCTCATAATAGCATTTTCTTATCAGATGGCTTTGGTGTAAACTTTAACTTGCACAATGGTGAGGTGCTCAAGCACCAATAGGGTGGGATTGTATAAGGACAGTTTAATACTTCATATGTGTCTGTGTGGCTGCAGTGGGGAAACAGGCGTTGTACAGGATTAAGGATACCTGTTCCTCTGCTCTCGGAGTGATCTGCTCCAGTCAGAAGCATTCCAGTGGTTGGGGGCAGGTGGTTTGAGGGGGACATCCATCTTGTCCACAGCAAACTGTGAGTCAGGCAGAATAAAGGAGCTCGACATCTAACTTATGGTTTACACTCTCTAACATGTGTGGAGGCTCAGAACTTCTGTGAAAGTTGTACAACACTATTTTCAGAATAGTATGGAACTGCAATTGAAACAACATTCGGATTGTTCAGTACAAGCTGAGCTCTTGTAAGATGCATGGAAAATCATCCTGTCATTATTCTTAGATAGAGCTTCAGTGATACTTCAGATGACTTGTGTTTTTGGGCTTTTACCCCAATGCTTTTCTTACCTTGAAGGCAGAGTTTCTTCAGAAAAAAAGTTTGTTCTTTTTCCAGTCACTGCTTTTGTCAAGATAATTCTTTTTCCACTGTTCCTAGGTGAGCTGAGCTTCCATGCTGCAGGATGGGTTTGGCTCCAAGCCCAGCATCTCAGCACATTCCTTTTAACGGAGTTGAATTTTTGTCTCTGCCTGCTTTTTCCTTTGCTTTCTGTCTTTTAGTCCAAGCAAAGTTTTATTTGTATGATAAACATGAGCAGGTCAACCCTCCTCTTGCACAGCTCGAAATTTCATTTAATTCCAACTCTGCTTTGCTTCCCCTCCATGGGGCTGAGATTAAGCTACTTCCAATACACTGCAACATAGGAGTAGGGAGCCTGCAAAGGCAGAGATGTTACTATTTTTTTTGAAAGATTTTATTCAGATAAAACTATATTTACTTTTTGGAAAAGGTAAATAGAGATTATTTAAACAAAAAAAGAACCAAACAAAAACAACCAACCAATAAGTTAACTAGCTGCTAATATTCAGTCAACTGCCAGGTGTAGTTAAAGCTACTTGTATTAACTCTTCAAGTGTCTTCCAACACACCCATTACTTTTCCACAAAACGAAAAAGTCTGTTTTCTTGCAGAACTGGATTCCTTTCTGAACACTTCAAACTGTGGACAGGTCTCCTTCACCAGAATAGGTTGAAGCAACCTTTCCCACATGCCACACGTTATCACTCTCCGACAGTTGACAGCAGAGCTTTTTATGTTTGTTCTCCTTAATCTATTAGAGTACAAAGATCTGGTTTAGTGAAAGGGAGCTCTTTTTAAACTGCTTAAAATAACCTGCGTGTTACAGATTAAAAGAGGTTATGGAAGACACAGACAAGCAGTTGTCTGGCAAAGATGAGGGGGTGTTACTCAGATCTGGAGTGGCAAAGCAAGTGTCTGTCCCACTGGAAAAGCTGCTTACATGGCTGCTCATCTGTTAACACCTCTGCTGGCAATTATCCAGTAGTTACTGCGGGAAGAGACCATTTGTTTATTTAGAAAGCAGAGAGGGTATTATGAAAAAGGATCTTAGGTATAACTCTCCAGCAGCTGAAGCAATTACATATCGTTAGATATGCTATAAAGGAAGTTTGTGCAGAATGCAAATGTAAATTTTGGTAAGGCAATCAAATGTTAAAAAGAAATAGCCTATTTTAAAGGATTAAAAATAAATGCCTCACTATAGAGATAATCCTTAAATGTTAAGTTTCATAGTTTAGTTTATTTCAGAATAGCTGTAATATATTAATGCAGGAAAGTTTGTGATTTGTTCATAATGAAGAATTCTGTTTGCTTCTAATTTTCAGGTCTCTGTTAAAAAAAGAGAACAAAGAAAGAAACAAAGCAATTCTATCAAGTAATTACTTTTATTCAATTCCAATTATAATAATAACAGTGTTTAATGTGAACTTCCTAAAGGCCAGTATGATTTAGTCATTACCTATTTAGAATACTTACTCAGCTATCTATTTATTGTTTTGTGTTAAGCACAAATGATGTATGTTTGAACAAGAAAGATTATTTCTATTCTTTTACATGTGGACGTCATTCCATACAGAGCTCTAAATCCCACTGAGATACTAAGAATTTAGTCCTAAACAGTAAAATGCTGGAGTGTAACTGCTGTGAGTAGAGAAATGGAGTGCTGCCTTCTTAAAATGAGAATTGTGCGTGCCTGTCACCTATCAGAGGGCTTGTTAGGACTTCAAGGCCTAAGAGTTGGGAGAGAACATTGTGAATGGTGTTGGGTAAATTATTGAGTTACTGGGGGTAGCTTCTGTCAAACTCTTACGCCTCTGCGAGAAGGGGGATTGTGGAAGTGCTAACAGTTGGTAGTACCAGTAGCATTCCTAAACTTGTGTCCGATTGGTATCAGTATCTCTCTGTGTTTTGGTAACTATTTATCAACTATTAGGTAACTTCTTTGAGAGAGATGCCCAAGAATGGGTAGAATGGTGGGAGATCCAGCTCCATTGATCTGTGCATAGAAACATGGAGTTTCATTCATCTGTGCTCGCATAGGAGTTTCTTGTGTTGTCTCTTACCTTTTTCCCAGGTGTAGCTCTCTTATTTTACCTTTATATCACTCAGAGATCCTACCTGTACTTGGCCTAGAGAGTATTTCAGGCTTCTGCTGGGAGCAATAGTTTCTTCTACTTTCAGTCTCTAGAGCTTTTAGAAGACAAGAAATAACTCCTTTTTTTTTCTGGGATAAGCCGGAAAAATCAGGACCTCCATAATCAGAAACAATTTTGTCTGGGTAAAAGTTTTAAAACAAAACTTACCAAGCTTAACAAAGCTGAAGGCATCCAGCTTTATAAGAATTATTTATTGTGTTGTTTTTTTTTTCTCTTAGTAAAATGACTGACTCAAGTGGTTTCACCACATCAGATCGGCCTGTTGCTTTAAGAAGTTTTTAGAAGTTTGTCCATGCCCCTTTATTGTGGAAAATACATTCATGTTTGCCAAAGAAAAACAATAAAGTAATTGACAATAATATGTTTACAATTTCTTTTCAGTTAGATATTTTCTTCATTTTCAAACAAGGGATAGTTGAGCTGTCTTAAACTGAAACCATCATTTTTCAAAGGACAGCTCTGTTCCACTAATAAGCGGGAGTTCACCCCAACTGGTTTTTCTTCTGTATCCTCCAGATGCTACAATTATGGGCAGATTGCCTGTGGATGAATGGTTTCTGAAATACACATTTCCCTGCGGAAAGAAAAGACCCTAAGGACCAAATAGACTTAGGTTCACTATGTGGTGGTAGCAGACATATCAGAGACTGAAGTGCCATGTTCCTTAGGACCTAGCTGGAAGTGGAAGAAAAGTGTACAGAAGAAGTTAGGAATGTGGCTGGGGAGCCTCTTTTAAACTTTCTGACTTCTTTCCAATGAGCTACAGAAAGTTATTGTAGGTTTAGTTTGAGTTGCATCTGTGAATCTTGCATCCTGCAACATACCCCTTCTTTTAGAGATCTGTCTACTCTGCCTATCGTCACCCAGGAGAGGGACCAAAAGTATCAGAAACCAAGGAAGTTCTTGTGTTCTCTCAAGGTTGAATGAGGAGAGGAAATCTACAATTCTCTTGCCTCCTTGTTGCATTTTCCTTTTTTACAAAAATAATAGAAAATTCTTAAAGAAATTTAACTCTCTAAAACCTGCATAGCAAAGCAATTTTGCTTGAGCATAATAACAAATAAAATAGTGAAAATATCTTTTTTGTAAACACAGATTTTAACTATCAGTTAAAATCAGATTTCACATCAGTCTTCTTTTAGGTCTAATTGCAAGGGTTTGTAAGTTTTGCTAGAGTCACCAGACATGCAGTTATTTCAAGAAGACTATTTGAGCAGTTTCTGATGTTAGTAAAAAACTTGATTAGAGAGTAAGAAGACTTCTGTCACTTTTTAGAAAGTATCTACTTTGTGGGCTGTTTATGACAGATTTTTGCAGATTTGCTGCCACTAATAACATTAATCTACTGTGTCATGTAACATTGTTTACTATTTCATGTCTTAGAAAAAAAATTGTCATGCAGTTCTGATTTCTTCAGTAGCTGTTAGAAAATAGTAACTGAAATGAGTATGTAAGCAGTCCTTAGGAAGGCTGTAGCCGAATATTGGAGTGGTCAATGTGTCATAGAGCTTGAGGTTGCAGTTTTCGCAATGAATTGTTGTTCAGCCTTTAAAGCATAGCACAGCTCGAATACAGAATAAAGATTAGTGATGTGAAGAGTTTTTTACAACATGTCTTGTTCCTTTCTTTTTTTTTAAGTTTGTTTTTAAACACAATAGCTACCATTTCCATTCATTGCAGGCACTTGATACCTGGCCATTATGGTGCATATTTAATTTGGAAAGTGGGAGTTGCCAGCTCATTCTCTTAGAAAAGAATGGAAGCCTTTGTTTGCAAACATAAGCCATGATGTTCTGCAGCTGTTAAATACCTTACTACCCAGCAGCATAAGAAAACCTGCCCAGTAGTCTGTCTGATTGCTAGGGTGATAGAGATGTTCTCCAGCTCTTTCCAGTCCACTGTCAGCCAAGGTAGCTTCAACAGTTTTCCCCACCATTTGAAGCTAGAGTCTGTCGTTTGACTGATGAAGAGGCAATGCAGGCACATTTTTCATTTTTTTCTGCTGGATAACAGCAGTAATGTTTCGCAAAAGCAAGGTGGCAAGCACATTGGGTGCTACAACACCCTCTCCTGACATAGGAAATGGAATATTTCCTTCCCGTGCTCCAGTTTAGCCAGTGTTACTTGTTTTGAAAGAATGATGTCTTTCGCCTGACACAAATGGAGAGAGCAAATTATTGGAGAGAAGAAATGTGCTAAATATAGTTTACATATCCAATATCAACTAAGTCCTCTCTTGTCACCATTGAAAATAAAAATGGTCAACATGTGAGGCTTTTTTCAGGTAGGAATCAAGGAGACATGCCCTTAAATGCTGATGTTCTGTGGGATGTAAAAGTTTTATTCTACACCCTTTTACTTTGAAAGGTGCAGATTTCTTATAAAGTTAGACTTAACTAACGTTTTTGTGGCTTACAGTGAGAGGTCAAATAATTGGCTTTTCTTAACAAATATAAGCAATTTTAATTGCAGAGTTCAAAGAGCAAAGAATTCGTTGGAGTTATGTACTTAATATAGAGGAGAATGCAGGGTGAAATATTGAAATTTGTTAATATACTTTGGTTACTGAATGTGTAACGAGAAATGATAGGAACTAGCCTTATAATTCATATATGCAGTGAAGGCTGTAAATATATTTGTGTATGACTGTGTGTTTATAACATGGTTTAGAAATAGATCCAGAAATGGCAGATCTATATTTATATATGGCAGATTCAAGATAAAAGAGTAAGTTTTGTTTGTCTCCGGAAAAGAATGTCTTAAATAATTTATCACATTTTCGTTCTTGAAAGGGCCAATAATTGCATATCTGTTGTCTTATCTGTATGTGTGTACAACTGTAATCTGAAATGCTGCAGTTTTTAAGAATAAAAGAAGAAAAAGAAACTAAACTGCGCTTATCTTCTGTAAACAAACAAAAAGTTCATCCTGGTAACCACATGCTTTACCCTGTTTTTTCTGGGAACCTTTCTGGTTTGTCCAATATACGGTTGTATGTAAGAACATTGAAGGGACAGCTCTTTGGTCAGTAAAACTGCATCGTTTTACATCTGACCCTGAAAAGATAGTCAATTATGGCATTACATTTAATGTATTTTTTTCTTAAGGACTGATCCAGAAAAGAGAATTTCAGTGTGTTACAGGAAACCAGCGTTTCTCCTTAGCTCTTGCTTGCTAAATGATGTTAGAAATGTAGTGCAAGCCAGATAATGTTTGTGTGCCAAAAGAGGTAGGAAGGCTATAGGTGGCAGCAGTAGATGTGTTTAACCTTCTTTTTGGCTGATCCAAACCTAGGATGGCTGAGAACTTAAAACTTCTCAGAGAAAGCATTGTGGCATCTCAAAGTTAAGTTACAGAGTGTACCACCACGAGTGTATTATTGAGTGTGGTGTTGAATTGACTGATGTATACCCAGGGTCTGCTTGTGAGCATTCATATTGAGAAGCAGCATATGCACTTTAGTTTTGCATCCTTGTACTGATGCTACAGAAAAAATTATTCAGTACTTGTATTTTTACTGGGAGCCACTCGATAAATTGTACTAGACTGCTATTCTTGTCTCAATTCCTTTGGCAGTATTTTGCTCTCTCCACATCTATCTAGTTGTGTTTAAGAAGTAGCTTCTACTTTATCTCCATTTAGCCCAGGATGACAAACTATTAATTCACTGGATAAGCTGCTGTTTGGTACAGAGGAATTCCTGCCAGTTCCTCATGTGTACTCTGGCACAGGACTCCGCACTGTGGAAGGAATGACTGTTGCCTGTATGCAGGTACTCTGGGATTACCAACCATTTTTCCATTATGACCAAAATTATGCCCAATTAATCCAGTGTCCTCTAGTTGATTGAGGGAGGCTGTACTGCTACAGAAAGAGGCTGCAGCTCCCTTAGGGAGGCTGTTTATTCCCTACTGCCTTGCCAGGGAAGTGAGTTCTGGACTTGGGAGGAGTCAAGCGTTGGAGGTGATGAGAGCTTTTGAGACACTGGTGACTGGCTTCCTTACTGTTGGTGGGCTTCAAATGTGTCTCATCCAGTTAGACCAAGGACATTGCTGACTTAAAACTACAGAGCCAGTTGGAGAGAATTACTGTAGACACATTTTAATGTTGAGTCACTGTCAGCACGCATCTTGATTTACCTGTATTTGATAGGAGCAAGGTGTACAGAGAGAGAAGGAGAGTTTCTCTCAGCTTTATGTACTGTAAGTGAAGAAAGCACAATACGTATTTAAGAACTGCCTGCAAATACTTACAGATACAATTAAATTCCTGTATAAGTAGCTAGTATAGCTGTTACGTAGGTGTAAGCACTCATGAGGAGGTCCATATAGTTCTGAGAGAAAAGACCACGATTTTCAACAAAATACCAGATAGGCTTTTTTGACAGTTCTCTGTTGTAATGTTTTTCGTTCTAAAGATTAAATCCCAGCTTCTTCATCAGCAGCGAAGCTCCTGTGCATCACACTAGAGACAGAGTTTGATTTGAGAAATTTGTAAATTGGAGACAGCCTTTCATAAAGATGAAAACATCCTCAACTACAACTTTCATGCTATTTCTCAATTATATTACAAGTTTGTAGAAATCATACAGCAATGGCATTGCTACCTAGAAATACCATAAGGTAACTTGAAAGTCCCGTAGGGTATTGAATAACAAAAATTCTGTTTGCCAGCACCTGCCACAGCTGTTAATATTTTCACCTTTTTAATTTTTTTTTTTTCTTTCTGCCACTGGTCTTTAAGTAATGTACTTCTCTGTTGCACCTTCAAATTAAAGTCAGTAAGGTAAAGCACACTAGTTTTAGATGTTCTCCTGCTATGCTTGCTGGATGTACTCTGTTCTGATCAGAGAGCAAAAGCAATGATGCCAACTGTCTTGGCAGGCTTTTCTCAGCCAGGTGTGATTACATGTGGATTTAAATTTTCTTTACTTTCTGGAAAAATGTATCTGGCTAATATTAAATTGAAGTACGAGGTGCTAAATCATGTGGAATATTTCAACCACTTATATTTTGAAACATTTATGTCCAAGAAGAAAATAAAACACCTTTTGAAAGAAACAATAATTACTCAGTTTGAAGATGTAGCTGCCTTTCTAAACATATGTAAAAAGGAATGTATAAACATGAGACAAATTTGAAGCTAGTATTCTACCTACATCCCCCCTATTTTTTTATACCTGGCTCTCAAAGTGTAAAATTTTGATTCTTAAAGGAGCTAACCATATATATGTACAAAACAGGCAATCTCTGTGGTTCTCATATCATATGAATCTGTAGCCCATCTGCTGTCCGTTTCCTTACAGCTGTCCTTTGTTTCTTGCTATTCCTGTCAAGGAGTCCTAGAGCCCACCAGTCCTTACTCAACTGAATAATCCATTGGAGGCATAAATATATTTTTGAAGGATTTAATTTTTAAATCTTGACTGCTGGGAAGAACAGCTTTTAGGGTTTAGGGTGGGTTGGTTGTTTTTTTTCCCAGTTTGT